>JBAKBP010027598.1:0-29869 GCA_037953745.1 Lithodes maja | reverse complement strand
CGTGGGTATCATAGTTTCTTATTAATTATGACATGGGGTTTTAACATACTACTTCTCGGATGGAAGAACATACATAGATTTATGGGGGCGGTTGGTCTTCAGAAACTTAGTCTGGCAAGACAAGGTGTAGGACACGAGGGGTAGTGGATACGCGAGGTGGGGGAAGGGTCAGCGGTTAAAAGCGATAGGCAGGTGAGGTTTGGTGCTGCTTAGCCCTGCGGGCTTCGGCCTGTCTGAACTGGTTGGCTTGGTCACCTGGTCCTTCGAGCTTCTTGTTCTGGGGCATTTTAGAGACAAAAGGCAAAGCTGCTGGTAACAAGTGTCTCCCCCAAAGTTGAAAGAGATATATCCCATTTACTATGTATGCATACGAGGAAGTGATTGGAGAGGCCCTAGCTGGTGTGAGTGTGACGGCTTAATTGCAAGCATGATCGTTAAGCAAGGGGAGGAAGAGAGAAGATATTCCTCCCTCCCTTCCACCAACACTCACTCGCGACTTGCTAATACCTTACTTTACTAAAATACGACAACATGAGGAAGGACCAAAAATGTCTATAAGAAAAAGGACATAAAGGACAAGACGACAGAGACGAAGACAGAAGAAAGAATCAGAAACAAGAGAGAAAGAGAAAACAGAAGAAGAGAAAGAATAACAGAAGAGAGAAGAACAGAGAAATAGAAAGAACGAGAATATATAAAGGAGCAAACTAAGAAGAAAGAATATAACATTCCACCACAAAGAAAGAAAAATGCCACCAAGAAGAAGAAGCGGGCATATCCTAGCCTCACTCCAGTTGCCTACCAATTTTGTAAGTGGCGTTCCAGACCCCTCTCGCTCTCAGTGCATCGACCCAAGGTGTGCTCGCGCGGCCGGGGTCGACCTCACGCTCTACAAATAGGTACTCTATACACCGTGCCCTTCTTACCTTCAAATAGTCCACACACAACAACGTTGTTGTCGAAATCACAGGAAGGCAGATGGGGGGGGGGATCGGAGTAGCTGCCGATTCTGGGGTGTGGCCAGGACTGAGTACACAGGTCAGTACAGTCTGCTATACACCAAGCTCTATCCAACCTGTTGGTTTTAACCTAATTAACTGTGAGTACACAGGTCAGTAAAGTCTGATATACACAAAGCTCTATCCAACCTCTTGGTTTTAACCTAATTAAGAGGCAGGTCTAAAGACGAAGAGCTTACGGACCTATCCCAAAGCTAAGGATAGCAAGGAAGAATTGTGAAGTAACCAAAGTTGCGAGCACACTGGTCAGTGCAACTTGGTTACCTCACAGAATCTGGATATTTACCTACTGCCAGTTCACTAATCTGTGCAGTTTGTTAGTTATCAGTCTTGGGTAACTGTATAGGCTTGCTGCCAGTACACTGGTCCGTGCAGTACCTATTGACTCAAGCAGGGAAATTGCTAGGTTGCCAGTACACTGGTCCATGCCGCCTAGTAAGTTCTCTGGCCCTCCTGACCTATTTCCGGACAGCAAGTGTAGGAATAGGTTTTTACACCATTCCCAAAAGAGGATTTATGGAGCTCCGATCTTATTCTCAACCTTCTTAACAATTTTACCAACACACCTAAACTTCGATAAATACTGAAATAGCCTCCCGAAAATATACTCCCTGGCCGGGAATTGAACTCGGGACCCTTGGGTTATGAGGCAGGCACTCTACCAGTTAGACCAACAGAGATATCACTATTGGTCTAACTGGTAGAGTGCCTGCCTCATAACCCAAGGGTCACGGGTTCAATTCCCGGCCAGGGAGTAAATTTTCTGGAGGCTACGGGTTGCTAATCCTCCTAGGCGTCCCGGGTGGTAACTTGGCTACCGCACCTGAGGGTTGAAAAATTTCAAGAACATGCTAGGCTGGAAAGCTAAAAATAACAACCAACGTTAATGAGAAAGAAGAGTTGAACTTACACTAGACAATCTTGTTTCCCCTTACGTTAAGTATCATTCCAGACGTTATGTGAGTCTTATGTATCATACCAGATGTTACTTGAGTAATAATTTACCTAAAGGACCCTTCACACAGTCAGGAGTGCGAGGTAGAATCACTAGGAGTAGGTGAAAATTCGGACTCCTGGGCCTATTCGCGGTGAAAATCGATGACTCGTAGTGACTAGCAATTCCTAGTGACTCCTGTTAGACTCCCAACCAGTCACGGGCGGTTGGCCCTGTCCGACAAAATGTTCATTCACCGTGTTTAAAGTTCTCGCCGCGAGTCGGAACACTCCCAGTGAGTCCTGGTGGCTCCCTGTGACACCCCAGTGAGTCCTGGCGACTCCTATCTAAATCGCGAACAGTGTTCTGTTTGAGTTTCAGTTCTCAGTTTCACCGGGAGTCATTGGGATATACAGTAGATAGGTAATACATGCGAGTCACTGAGGGTCACTAGGAATCGATGGGAGTCACCAGGAGCCACTGGGAGTCACCGAGCATGCTCTCCAAGCGGCAGGGGCGCCCACAGAGATACCTGTAGTGGGTGCACATGTAATAAAGGGCCCACTAATCATGGGTGTGGGTGGTGAGCAAAGCCAGCTTACCTAGCTGGGGATTTCCCCCCCCCCCCCCCCCCAGACAATTTCGCAGTATTTATTACAGTAATTGTAGGTGCATTCTCAAGCTATCTCAAAGTGAAATGAAGGTGGATTAAAAAAAATATTATTCATATAAAACTGGAATACTCCTCACCTGAAAGTATAATATATACGGGTACTTTAGTTTTCTTGGTCAAACATTATAAATAGGCCTAGTATGAACCTGTGTAAGTACAATTGCCCACTAGACGTTGTATTTAACACAGTGATTGTGTAGAGAAGGAAATTACTGTAGGTGAGGTATTTAATGTGAACAATGTATGGTCAATGTTACACTAGCCTACTTCTAGTTTACAAGTTCTCCAACTCCCCTGACCTAACAGCCTAATGATTACACGAATGGGGGGAGGGGTAATTAATGGGGCACTTAACCACAAAGGAAGGCCTTGCTCGGAATTACTCCTGAACCTGAATGTATGAATGTACGTACAGTATATATTAACCCACTTACAAATAAACCTAATTAATAAAATAAATCAAACTAACGAATACCTGTGGTACTCCATGGATTCCAACTTACTGTAGGATACTCACACCAAAATACCTGTGGTACTCCATGGATTCCAACTTACTGTAGGTAAGCCGTCCGGCTGGCTCAGTTGACAGCGTGCCTGATTCCCATCTCGAGGTCTCGCGTTCAATCCCCGCTCAGATTGAAAAGATTTTCTGGGATATAGCCGGCGGTTACCATCTCCCCATGAGCAAGGGGGATGGGTAATGGTCTCTGGTAGACTAAAGAAAGCCAAGCGCTTGCGAATCCTCGAAGGAGGAGATACGGGCGCTTTATAAGTAACCAGAAGATTATTATTATTATTATTAGGATACTCACACCAAAATACCTGTGGTACTCCATGGATTCCAACTTACTGTAGGATACTCACACCGAAATTCTGCGCACTAACCATAACTAATAAAAGACACGAGTTAGTTTTAATAGACATTCTCTTTATTAATTTACCTACAATAATATTATAATACATCTTTACTGTAAATAAAGTGAAGGGATAATAGAACTGACCACATGCGAGTTTTAAATTAAACGGGTGTGACATGAGCACTTTAGCGGTGGATGTATCGGAGCCACAGTATCCAAGATATAAAGTAGATTATATTGAGTTTATTATCTGACAATGATATCTTTCATTATGATTGTCTTTGGTATCATAAGAGATCCTAATATTGTAAATTTCAATTAAATATATGAATGAAGAGGCAAATCAATCAATATAATATATGAATGAAGAGGCAAATCAATCAATATAATATATGAATGAAGAGGCAAATCAATCAATATAATATATGAATGAAGAGGCAAATCAATCAATATAATATATGAATGAAGAGGCAAATCAATCAATATAATATGATAACTTGTAGCAAATTCCAGACTCCAATACATGTAGCCGATAATCAGGCTTGTGTCACACCCGCTTTAGGCTAGAAGGAAGTTGGAGCCGTAAACATCAATATTAGCAGAAATAAATATAATACGTAAGCTTGTGATGGATTGAAAGCTTGATTAATTTCATATATTGTATTTCTATGTGCACTACAACCGTATTTTAGCTGGTAATTCTGCTAAATCACCCCTCTACCACAGAAGAGGCTATTTACACCAGATAGTGGCAGGTGCTTGGGTCGCCGCATCTCTACGCTCTGTCTTGAGTCTGCCACCCCCAGCTATGGGGAATGTGCCTGAGTATATAGACGTCCGGCTGGCTCAGTTGATAGCGTGCCTGAATCCCATCTTGAAGGTCTAGCGTTCAATCCCCGCTCAGATTGAAAAGTTTTTCTGGGATATAGCCGGCGGTTACCATCTCCCCATGAGCAAGGGGGATGGGTAATGGTCTCTGGTAGACTGAAGAAAGCCAAGCGCTTGTGAATCCTCGAAGGAGGAGAACGAGCGCTATATAAGTAACCAGACGATTATTATTATTATTTATTATTTACATACTGTACATACAATACTGCTAAATACTGATGTCTGATGTTCAACTGTCTGTTTACCAAAACACTTGAGTGTTTTGGTAAACATTATACTGTATAATCTACTGAATTTACAATTTTATGAAAATTTTGTTTCTGTTTGGTCTCTGTCTTGAGTCGGCAACCCCCCCCAAGTATGGGGTATGTGCCCGAGTATATACATATATACATACAGTACATACATGAAAATGCATAGTGGAAAAAGAAATCTAATTTAGACAAAATAATAACACTAATTAACATTATCTGGTCCAAAATCTTGTGGGTCATTATCATATTGTTTATATATGGGTTAACCCTTAACTTTTTAACCCTTATTAACCCACTCACCACGGATGGCCTCTTGAACGCCCATAAAAAAGCATGTAACAGGTACCCGGAAGGCCTCTTAAACACCCATGACGTCACAGCCTGTGAGCTTGCTGTGCGCGGCGTCGGTCCGACGCATGTAAACAACAGCCGGCTGGACCGACGCTCCGCATCTCCGGCCACAAGAAGGAGAGCGTCGCTTGTTCTTGTGTGCCTGTATGTTGTTGTTAAGTATCGAAAAGTGGTGTAAAGTGGCTGTTTTGGCCATAAAGTTATCTCCAATGAAATCATCATCACAGCTCAACCAGTTGACTTAGAGAGCTCTACTTAATGCCACTCTACAGGTAAATAACACAGCTACGCTTGGGGATGCGCGGGAATGCGGGAAGCAGTCTGATTAACGAATATACGGTAGCCTAGCCTAGACGTTTTTCGGCCAAAACACCCGGATTTTGAGGAATATATATATAATACACAGCCGGGGCTGGAGGGTTAAGGGTTAATGAGGATTTTCCTTCCTTGATAATTTTTGAGTAAAGCCGGTATCACACAAGCGCTTTTCCCCAACACATTTATCCTCAGCACTGGTCTGGCAGCTTATGAGGTCCAACATTTAAAATCTCTCTGTTACGTAAATTCATCTATCATCAGTTTAGTTTCCGATAACAGTGCAAAATATTCCAGAAATGTTGCCAGAAAAATGTTGATCATCGATAGTTGACCATAAAACCTCTTGTGTATTTTAGTTTGTCCCCAAGGCTAACACAAGTGCCTTCCCAGACTTCCTTCAAACTAAACAGTGTCCACCCAAACCATCTTCATGCTAAATTTGTTGTTGTTGTCGTTCCCTAGGCTGCCTGGCCGAACAACCCAGTCATTAACCCGTACAGTACCGGTGACGTCCTTTTCATCATATTCTGGCAACTATTAGACGATTGTATTCAGCTTAAGAAGGACCTCTAGCAGTGATAAGACTTCAAACTATTTCATCCAACCCTATTAACCTGGGAACTGCGGGAAGACTCTTTAGAGTTCGGCCGGCGGACTGCGGGAAGACTCTCTGGAGTAAGTAAAACTAAAAATCAACTTTTTACATCGAAAAAAAATTTTTTTTTTATTTTTTTTTTTTTTTTTTTTTTTTTTTTTTGGCCCCTGGGCCATGCAAAATCTCAGTCCTCTACCTCCCCTCCTTCCCCACTTTCCTCCTATTCCTCAGTTATCACCTATTTTCCCTATTATTCCCTTATTCTGAGGTATATTTTCGTGCTAACATTAGCGAGTTGCAAGCAGGGTGTTGTCATCACTGATGGCCATCGAGTGCAAGAGAGAGAGAGAGAGTATCGATCGACTGTGTCTCAGTGGCCTTGGGGGAAATTGGCGGGAAAGGAGTTTGCCTCACCCATAGATTATACAACTCGCGGGCTATATCTCCGATTTTGACCATCCAAACGCTGTTTTCACTCGTTTTATTGTTGTTTCAGGTTAATACCTTTATAATCAACCCATAATAGGCGCATATGGATAATTATTAATGCTATTAATGGTACAATGAATATTTTAGTGACGAAAAACCTCAAATACGTCAGCACAGGGGGACGTTTTCATTTACCCCCGTGCGCACTTCAGAGGTTAACTACCACAGATCCTTCTTAAGCTGCATAATATGGTCTAAATATAGTTAGAATAAAATATAACACACGTCGCTGGTACTCAAAGGGTTAAGGGGATGGTGGCTGGGTTTTTTTTGTCTATGAATTAATTTATTCATATATTTTTTAGTTTCCTAGCTAGACCTCCCTCAACCTTAGAAAAAAAAAAACCCTAGACTCCTCTCTAAGATAAATTTGTACATTATTTGATATAAAAATGGTCGAAGGCTGATTCCGCTTATAATTACAGGCTCGCTATCGATCGCTAGGAATAAATTGACACCTAAATGACACAATAGTTCTCAACCCTCAACCGACGGTGACCGTCATATGACGGGAGAGAGAATATTGGCCACCCCTGCGGTGCCCTTCATATGACGGGTGCCTGTTTGAGGATATTATGAGCTATGAGAGAGAGTCAGTGCGTTGGGAGGACAATAGCTGGGCTTGGACCGCTTGCCACCACCTCGGGGCCGTCACCGACACGTAGTATGCCTCATCACTACCGCCGTACCTCGCACGACAAGGAAAAAAACTTATTTTAGGGTATTTTTATCTCCGGTTACGCGATCACTGCAAGATAACCTGTGGTCGTACAAGGATGGTTCAGGTGTCATTGGAAAGCTCTATTATCGTTTTTTCACGGATATATAATTGTATTACACTCTGGCTCTTGCTTATGCATGAAAAAGAACATGGAATGAAGCTTGTTTTTGGTAAATATACCCGCCCAGCAATACAATCATGTAAACAAGCATGCCCGCTTTTTGGGAGTTAATATTGACAACGAAATGGAGCTAAAGGTAATAAAGCCGCCAAACTAAGGACCGAACGACTTAAAATGTCAAAACTAATGGGGCTAAACACGAGGGAGAAGGGGGAGCCAGAAAAATGGTGTATCTCCCCTTAACACATCACAAGGTATCACAGGGAAGGCCATGGCCACGATCGGGCTCTCAAGGATATATATGATGAATAGAACCTGAAGAAGAGTCCAGAGAGTATCCAAATTGCCGGGTCACTACAATACAAACATGTTTATTATTATAATGTAAAACTTGCAAAATAAACAAACCAAAACTTAGACGAACACAGTAAAAACACAAAAGAACTAATCAAAATCGCTGTGGAAACAACGCTTTTGTAAAATAATATAAATAAAAGAACACAATCCACCACATAGGGTGTACATTACTACATGAGCAAGTTAATCCAACTTAATTCACGGCACTGTGAATTTCTCATCCCACACAATAAATAGTTAAGGGGAGACGGTCGTTTTTCTGGTCACCTTTCTCCCTCGTGCTTAGTCTCATTATTTGTTTTATTTTTAGACTTTCTGGTACTGAGCTGGATACACAGGCCTAGTTTGCCTTTTTCAGAGGATCTACTGTAAGATTTGTTTGGCGATTTTAAGACCTTTCGTCCCATTTTGTTATAAATTTTAAGACCTATCGTGCCATTTAGGTGTCGATTTTTTCCTGGCGAGCGATAGCAAGCCTGTAATTGTAAGAGGAACCGGCCTTAGGCCGGAAAATTTTTCTACCGAAAAATGTACAAATTGATCTTGAAGGGGATGTTTTTCTAAGTTTGAGGGATGTCTAGCGAGGAAACTAAGAATATATGAATGAATGAATGAAATTATAGGCCAAAAAAGCAGTGAATGTCCCCTTCAGTGTTTGGATACACAACCATACAACCTACAACCATAGACAGATCTGCACATTAATTTCCCTCCCTTGGCATGTTATTTCCACACAGCGATCTTGATGAGTTCTTTGGCGTTTATCTTGTGTCCTCCCATTTTTTTTTTTTTTTTTTTTTTTTTTTAATTTATTATTATTTTTTTTTTTTTTGCTAGACGTCGTAATTCCCGTGAAGGGGTGGCCATGAACATTAGGCGTTTCGTCACGAATTGCTAGGTCAAGTTGCCCGGGCTTGACAGCTACCAATAACATTTTGACAGAGCGGGTTTGACCTCCCGACCCTCTGATCAGCAGCTGACGCTTTACTGACTGTCACGGCAAGTTTTACATTACAGTATAATAATACAAAATAACTCCTGAACCACACTCCACGAAGCCTTCTATATACAGTAACCCCTTCTGTGCCGCCGACATGTGATTGAGGGAGGCAAAAGGCAGAACTGCCTATAGTGAGTGCCACCCCATAGTTGAAAGAGTGACAGGGCCAAAATCAAGGGACGTTCGAGCCAAAATGCCTGGACACACGGAGTTTGAAGCAATTTAAGTCATAGGAAGAGGGAAAGACTGATTCTGGGAGAGAGTTCCAGAGCTCAGCTGTTGAGTAGAAGGAAGACTGAGAGTAACGTTTCACTCTCGGGTTGGAGAGTTGCACAGAGTAGGGGTGGGATTGAGTTGCAAGACGGGTACCACGTGCCCTACGTAAAGGAGGTGGTATGCACTGGGAAAGCTCTGAGGAACACTGATTATTATAGTAGCGATAGAATAGCGAGAGAGATGCAACATTGCGGCGGAGAGAGAGAGATTGCAGAGAGTTGGTGAGTGGACGGGAGTTAATGATACGAAAGGCCTTCCTTTCAACTTTGTCTAGGAGAGCGGTGTGAGAGGAACCTCCCCACACATGTGAACAATACTCAATACAAGGACGCACTATGCCCCTGTACAGAGCAAGAAGCTGTGCAGGGGAAAAGAATCCCCTAAGGCGGTTGAGCACACCCAGCTTCTGGGAGGCTGCCTTAGCAAGACTGGTAATATGGTCCTTCCAACTGAGAGCAGAAGAAAAAGAGACACCAAGAATATTGAGAGAAGATGAAGGATTGATTTTTGTATTGTTGAAGAATAAGGGATAGTCCGCTGGGAGTTCCTTACGCGTAAATAGATGGAGAAATTGGGTTTTGGAAGCATTAAAGGTAACAAGGTTTTCTCTGCCCCAATTGGAGATAGTATTTAGATCAGAATTTAAGAGTTCTATGGCTTCATTACGTTTGTCATTGAGGGATTGCTGACTGGGGCGTTCTGAAAAACTAATGGAGTAGTGTAAGGTTGAGTCGTCTGCGTATGAATGGATGGGAATTGAGGTACAGTGGAGATAATTTATAAAAATTAGGAAGAGAATAGGAGATAGGACAGAGCCCTGAGGAACACCGGAGTTTATAGGGTGAGGAAGTGAACAATGGCCGTCCACAACCGTGGCTATGGAACGGCCGGAAAGGAAATTAGAGACAAAGGCACAGATGGAGGGATAGAAACCGAAGGAGGGTAGTTTTAAAGATTTGTGCCAGACTCTATCGAAGGCTTTCGATACGTCTAGTGCAATAGAAAAAGTCTCACCGAAGTCCCGAAAGGAGGATGACCAAGAGTTAGTAAGATATGAAAGATCACCAGTAGAGCAACCCTTAACCCTCCGGGACCAGCTACGCATTCTATAAATATTCCCCGAAACCCGGGGGGTTTTGGCAGAAAAACATCTACGCCTAGGCTACCATATCTTTGTTATTTTGACTGCTTCCGCATTCCCGCGCATCCCCAAGCGTAGATGTGTTTTGTACCTGTAGAATAGCGTTGAGTAGAGCTCTCTAAGTCAACTGGTTCAGTTGTGATGACGATTTCAGTGGAGAGAACTTTGTGGCGATATCAGCCATGTCAGCCACTTTTCAATACTAAACAATAACACACAGCCACACAAGAACAAGCGACACCTCTCCTTCGTGTGGTCGGAGATGCGCGGCGTCGGTCCAACCGGCTGTTGTTTACATGCGTCGGACGGACGGCTTTCAAAACAAGCTTACAGGCTTTCAAGCTGCCGGTGCCTCAGAGCCCTTCCGTGTTCCTGGCCCTAGTTTATTATGGGTGCCTCAGAGCCCTACCGGGCCTGAGGGGTTAAGGGGGGTGACCTGCTTTTTTTCTCTCTCTGGGTTGTATCCATTCGGCCCCATTCGGCCTATTGTTTTAAGACGTTTATCCCCATCCTGGTGTTAATTTATACCTGACGAGCGATAGCGAGCCACCATTTTTTAGATAATGAGTTAGACAGCTGGCTAAATATGTACATTTTTTGATAGAAAAATTTCTCCGGCAAAGCCGGATTTCTCCATAAAATGCTGGCTCGCTATCGCTCGCCAGAATTTTTTTTACACCTGGATGGGGATAAATGTCTTTAACCCTTCTTGCCCGGGCAGCATTTCTAAATGTTGATAGTCTTACCCGGGCGATCTGGCCAAAAAACTTATGTAAACATAGGCCTATTTTTGTTAATGTAACTCGGCAGCTGCGCAGCTATGGTATTTGAATGTGCTCGCGGTGCGAAGGTATTTTGATTCATTCCTCACTAAAATCATTAATTTACCATATATATAATTAATACTTATCCATATGTGCCTATTTTACATTTAATATGAACATATGACCATATGAGTGGAAGCTACCTATACTGCTGTTTGCGGATGATACAGTTCTGATGAGTGATAATGAATGGGAGTTGCAGGGTCTGGTGAATGAGTTTGAAACAGTGTGCGAAAAACGGAATTTGAAGGTAAATACGGGGAAGAGCAAGGTTATGGTCTTCGAAAGGGGTGAAGTCACAGAGTGTGAGGTGAAGCTGAACGGTCAGGCTATGGAGATCGTCAACTCTTTTAACCCTCTCACGACCATGTGACGCAGAGGTTGCCAGATTAGCAATACTAAATAGAGTTCTCTCACTCTTATAATTACCTCTCCAAAATTAGTTTTCTGCCCACAGCTATCTCAAAGACAACTGCAGAGGTTGAAGTAACTAAACTAAAGGTTTCTAAATACCCCTGATGGTAACAAAGGCTTTAAAGTATCCCTAATAGGCTCAAAATTGCGTCAAGAACGTGAGAGGGTTAACCCCTTCGGCACCGCGCGGCCATCCCGCTCAGTAGGCCTACATACCGCTCCCTCCCACCCTGCCTTCATCCCTCCCACGCGCATTATCCACCCACTAAACCTTGCCAAATACCCATTAATTTGTATAGTAGAGTAGTTAGGTACAACAGGATAGCAGTATTAGAAGTATTAGAAGTAGTAGTACAGTAGTATCAGTAGTCGAAGTTATCAAATGTTCCCTACTAAATACACGTAAATAATAATAATGATGATAATAATAATAAATGGCATAATAATGCGTATGAAGACCAAGATGGCGAATGCATGGAGACACAAAAGCACTATAATCCTGTGTGGGTGGGGCCTAGGGGAAAACTGGGCCCTGGGGGAAAAATCTGCCTCTCATTAGTCGAGCCTCGGTGACGTCACAGGGCTCTGGTTGGCTGCTGGGGAAAGGGGCGGAGCTTCCTATATCCCCAGTGTGACATACAGTACCGTAGATAGAGCCCCAGGCAGCAAAACCGACTGGCAGCATTTCTTTTAATTTATCACGTACGTGTGTACGGAACGGTATATTTTACTGAAGCGCTTATCACGTATATGTGTACGTGACGGTGCCGAGGAGGTTAAGTATCTGGGCAGTGTGTTGAGTAAAGATGGGACTATGGATGAAGAAGTGCGGGAGAGGGTACAACAGGGGAAGAGGGTTGTAGGAACGCTGAAAGCAGTAACAGGAAATAGGGTGGTCAGTATGGAAGTGAAGAAGTCCTTGCATGACAGTGTGGTAATCCCGACACTGACTTACGGAAGCGAAGCATGGACGTTGGTTGAGAGACTCGGACCAAGAGTGAGAGCAGTGGAAATGAATTACTTAAGAAGTGCGTGCGGAGTTACATGGAGGGATAGGCAGACTAATGAGGAAGTAAGAAGGAGGTGTGGTGTGGAGGTAGATGTGCTGGAAAGTGTGAAAAGGAACAACTTGAGATGGTTCGGCCATATGGAACGTATGGAAAGCGAGAGAATGACTAAGAGGGTGTACGAGAGCGAGGTGGAGGGACAGAGAGGGAGAGGTAGACCGAAAGAGTGGTGGAAGGATGGAGTGAGGAAGTATGAACGAAGGCGGTGCTGGTTGGGAGGAGGGGCGTCGACTGACTGGGGATAGAGGTGCATGGGGTGGTTCGTTCGTGGTCACCCCATCGGGGATCACGGCGTCGGGCAATAGATGATAACGGGAAAGCAATAAAACCAGTGGTAACAGCAATTGGCTGGTGAAATTTTTATATTTTAGCCGTAATCTGGCCTTGAGCAGTGAGAGACTAACACCCTCACTCTCTCGTATCTATCGTGGCACTGAGAGACCAGGGGAGCTTTCAGACTGGCTTGGAGGGTTGGAGTTACACTCCTCCACCCTCCTCCCTCTCTCCCACTCGTCCTCCCACGAAAATACTCGATAAATATCGAGAATAATAGAGAAAATACCTGATAATTGAGGAAGGGAAAGGGGGGGTTGGGACACCTGTGCAGGAGTGGTTGCAAGTAATGGAGGGAAATTATCTCACCTTAACACAATTATTATTATTTCTTTTTTTTTGAGTGCCACTAGGGTGTTTTAAATGGGTATTTTTAGGCCTAGGATCTTATGAGTCTTCCCATAGCCGCCCAGTAGGACCTCTTTAGACTCTTCCCGCAGCTGCCAGGTTAATAGCTAGAGAATTTACAGAAATTTCAAAATGTAGCCCTTACTTGTGTCTGTAGACTGGCATTGAGTAGAGCTCTCTAGGTCAACTGGTTCAGGTGTGATGACGATTTCCGTGGAGAGAGTTTTGCCGCGTATTTTGCCATATCGGACACTTTGGAAGACTTATTTTCGCTATAACTAGCAATGGCGGACAAGTACGGACTGATAAGCGATGTAGTTGAGGCTTAGTGGCGCTACGATTGACCTTGTCAACAAACGTTTCGCCGCGCGGCTTTCAAAGCACACTTAGGATGCTTTCAAGCATACAGATTTTATATTGCTGCCCGGGCAGGAAGGCTTAAACAGTAGGCTGAATGGGGCCGAATAAATACAACCAATACAGAAAAAAAAGCAGGTCACCCCCCTTAAAAATTTTACGATATGAACTGGCCGAGCCTCGAATCCGGGTCAGTAGCGCATCAGTTTAGCACCAAACCACATCCTAGACCACCAACGAGCTTAATGTGGTAGCTTCATTTGTGACCTAGATCCCATCCACTACCACCCGCTCCTACTCGTGGTCACGTAGCCTGGTGCCACACACACACACATACCCACTCGTAAATACTAGCACCAAAGTAATAGAAAAGGATACTTGTAATTTGGTGTACAAGGCCTCGCAGATTAAACAAGTAGAGCCTTATATATTTAAAAAAAAAAAATCTTGCATAAGCATTAGGCTAATCATAGTTCAGCTTAGATTGATATCTAGTTTACGATAAATAGATATTTATCGTGGTCATGTGCTGTACCTTTAACTGTCTTGATGGTGTAGTGGTTAGAGAGTAAGTATTGTATGTGATATTCTGGGTTCAAATCCTGGCAGGATCGCAAGATTTCATTAATTTAATTTATGGGGTTAATGGTGTTAAGAATGATGTTAATTAATATGTCCTGGCCGTGCCTCGAACCCGGGTCAGTTTGTAGCAGTTCAGCACCAAACCAATTAGACCAACCCGCCCTGTCCCGCTTGAGCAAGGTTACCCAGAAAGAGAGAAAAAATAAAAATGAAAACAAAAGAGAACAAAAAAATGTACTTATACACGTCTTCACACTATTTCGCTCATATGCTCACTTTTTTGCTGTTTAGACTAGCAATAGTTTAGAACTAGCTGTGACGTATTACCCATGCAATTATAATTGATTGTGTCAACTAAACTTTACTTTTTAATTTCAGGTGTAGGGAAAAGGTGCTGATGGCAGGCTGAGATATTCATGCACTCAGCCCTGGGTATACAGGTTCAGTTGTGTGTGTATTTTAGGAGCGTGACAGAGATCAAATAGTGTGTGTATAGTGTATATGTGTGCATGTACAGATTCAGTTGCAAGTTTTTCTTGGGAGTGTTATTGAGTTAAAGGTGTGTGTGTGTACAGCCTTAGTTTATTTGTGCATGAAATGCTGAGTGAGTTAAAAAGGAGTATATTTGAGTGTACAGATTCAGTTGCATCATTGGAGATACTCGAGTAAATTAAATAGGTAGATATGTGTGTTTATTGAGGAGTGGTACTATGGGAGCTAAAAGGAGGTAATATGTGTGTGAGATCTGAGTTACTAACGATTATTGAGGGTTCAGTTCTTTTAACTTCAATGTCACAGATCACAACATAGTATGTGATAATATTATTATCTAACATAAATATTCATAGTTTTTGTTATATTTATGAAAATGTTTCATAATGCCTTGAAATATTGGCAGAATAAGTAAACATATAACTTTCTTTATTTAATTTAATCAAATATTTATGGAGTGTACAAGTTGTGAGAACTGTACCGTACTGAAGTACCGATATGTGTGTGTAAGTACATAAGTGTAACAAATTATGATGAGTGTGTATAGGTAATTATCAGGTATTATAAATATATACCATTATACAGTATATGTGCACCTGATTGAATATTTGTGTGTTCTATTATGGTTGATTTGTAAAAGTTCTTTATCTTTTTAGTGTGAGTGTGCATTATGAGTGACTTTATATGAATGTTATACCTACTTTTGCAGTACAGTGTTGTTTAAAAACTTTAGTGAGTTAATGAGTGTTACCTAAGAAGTGTTTTTGATACCGTAGGTAGTTAGTTTTCTTACATCAATAATCATAGCAATAGCTAATTCAATGAAAGATCTATTATTATATTTGTGTCTAACTTTCAGTTCAGGATCTTTTCATATGCACAATTATGAACACATAATTGAAAAATATATCATATAGGCCTAGTGAGCTAAGATTATTTGTATTAATGTTTATTATAGGTTACCCTTCCAATCATATGTTGCCAATTCTTTATAATAGCTGCTTTCTAATGATATATGAGTTAGAAAGAGCATGTCAGAGAGGGGTTGGTTAATTGAGCTAGTTATTTACTTTATGTAGAGATCCTTCCTAAGCTGAATATAATAATCTGCAAGTGGCTAGTATATAACAAAATTGGCATCTTGTGATTGAA
The DNA here is from genome assembly GCA_037953745.1 of Lithodes maja. NCBI lineage: Eukaryota > Metazoa > Arthropoda > Malacostraca > Decapoda > Lithodidae > Lithodes > Lithodes maja. The sequence continues at coordinate 14,306 of JBAKBP010027598.1, read as the reverse complement.
ATGGTAGATTTTTAGTTTCTCTTTTCTAAACAACCAATAGACGGTTGGGCGGGTGCCCAACCCCGAAAGGGGTTGAAATAGGGGAGCTATCCCCCTGCCAAAGGCGGCTTTCTAGGGCCTTTCCTAGCTGATGCTAAGAGGATTGGGTTCTAGTCATGTGGTGATGGGCTGGTCTATCAGAGTGAGAGCTGAGCAATCTCTGCCATACCCATAGCTTACTCTGACTGTTCCTTTTACTTATATATTTTCTAGATCTCAAGTGACGGCGTCTCTAACGTGGATTGACCTCCCAATCTACCAAGATTGGAAGCCAAAGCGTCACATTTTTCCCTTGCCCCTCAACTTTCTCTTCATAATTGCTGAGGGGCACAGGGCCCTGGGTGGGGCTTTGGTTTCCCGGGCGTTTCCGCACCCTCCTCAAGCTCCCCGCCATGGAGTGGCTTCGGTCACCCAGGCTTTATTGTGGTCGGCGGGGGGGTTCTGTGGGGGCGCTCGGTTATGGCCTTGGCCTTGCTCGGGGCCTTGGGGCTGTTCGGCCAGGCAGCTTGGGGAAAAACAACAACAACAACAACAGGAAAACCTGCTTTCAAAATGGAACAACATTATTAACGAGGTCGTAATATTGTTGGTCTAAAGATTTATATATATATATATATATACGCATTCCTTGCAATCCACAATGGATTGCACAGAAAATTCAAGCACATTAATATATAAAAAGGAATCAGTATATTGGCTGGAACATCTTAACTATTTGTTTTCATTTCCCTTTCCTTTTGTTTACAGACGCTATCTACTGTAATAGTAGTTAACCTTTTACTTAATGATGTTACTGTTCTTCGGCTTCATGCTTCATATGTGTTCCATGTTCTCACACATAATCCACCAAGAGGCTGCAATTTATCATTCACCTCACACCTGCTACACTCTCATGAAGGACACAAGATTGATGGCACCATGCCGTCTGATAAATGAGAGTAATAGCAGCGAATATACGACAGATACTAAGACTAACAGCAGAAGTAAAGTATAACAGCATTAATTATACAGTATAACATAAACTTTGTAACTTCATATTGACAAGAGTCTGCTATTGTTCTTGCCTGCCCTTCCCTCCAAGCTTATATTTACGTACTAGTATTAAATTTGTCTTTGCTTCTTTTCATAAAGTTAACTGTTGTTCCTCGTCTTCCTATTGTTATCAGCCAGAACAACACATGGCGTTGTTTCACTTGAAATATTCACGCCTGCCACATACGTACGTACAGCACTATAGGTAGCGTCAACGAACTTGACAATAATGTGGATCCATGACCTCTCTGTAACTCAAATTTCAAAATACTGGCTGAAAAATACTGGCTGTAAATATTCTCACCTATTTCCTGGTGGACTCTTCCCAAATGATAGACACGTCAGCCCGATTGTTTTCGTTATTTTCGAGTTATAAGAAGTTAAGGGGTCAAGTTCGCTGGTGCTACCTATAGTATAGTACCATGGTGCATATATGGATAATATTGACACAGTATTATTAGTGAAACCAACACAGGTTCGTATTAAAACGTAATGTTCATAAGAAATGTCATTGAGTGTTGTATTGTTGTACTCTCTCTCTCTCTCTCTCTCTCTCTCTCTCTCTCTCTCTCTCTCTCTGTAAACAGAGAAACCGATCTGGGAGTAACAATATCGAGTAACCTAAAACCGATGATGATTGGTGATGGGCTGGTCTATCAGAGTGAGAGCTGAGCAATCTCTGCCATACCCATAGCTTACTCTGACTGTTCCTTTAACTTATATATTTTCTAGATCTCAAGTGACGGCGTCTCTAACGTGGATTGACCTCCCAATCTACCAAGATTGGAAGCCAAAGCGTCACATTTTTCCCTTGCCCCTCAACTTTCTCTTCATAATTGCTGAGGGGCACAGGGCCCTGGGTGGGGCTTTGGTTTCCCGGGCGTTTCCGCACCCTCCTCAGCTCCCCGCCATGGAGTGGCTTCGGTCACCCAGGCTTTATTGTGGTCGGCGGGGAGGGTTCTGTGGGGGCGCTCGGTTATGGCCTTGGAATTGCTCGGGGCCTTGGGGCTGTTCGGCCAGGCAGCTTGGGGAACAACAACAACAACAACAACAACAACAAACACATTCACACACACACTTTTCCATAACACGTCTCCCAACAGGTTTTATTCCCTTAACTTTTCTCTCTACCCCTAGGTGAGGTCTGTCACTGAGGGAGACATGTACCGACAGGTGGAAGTAATTACCACCAAAGTTCACCCGATATTCTAATTAGTAGTTCAGGAAACTCTGTAACTCTGAGTGTGAGTGTCGCTGGAGTATGGCTCCTGTGATTATCATAATAGATTTATGAATATGGGTCTATCAATAGTTCCAAGTAGGCTGTTGACTGTGTGGAGTAGACAATAACACAATGGTAAACGACACACATAGGAGGTTGGGCCTTTATTTTGAGAACGTGTCAGGAACCTGAAGAAACTGCAAAGCTAAACGTAGTCATAATATAAACCCAACCTTACATGGTGTTACTCTTAATGTTCACTTGTATTGCTAGAGAGATTTATAAGCAATTATAACGACGAGTTTAATCTTACAGGTATATACTATTTTGTCTGGACTTACTTTTGGTAGCGCATGCGTTTAGTTCAATACATTACAAGTATTAACACACATATATATATATATATATATATATATATATATATGAGATTAATCATGAACCAGATATGGAAACGTTTGGTATTTTGTAATTTTGTTAATCCTCATCTGTTGATCGATTAGTTACATATATATATATATATATATATATATATATATATATATATATATATATATATATATATATATATATATATATATATATATATGTGTGTGTGTGTATCAATCCAAATTTACAGAATGCAGACAAATGTACTACATGTCAGGCCTTCTTACACCATTATTGTTTATTAAAATGTAAAACGTGCAAAATAAAATCCAATTGATTATGTTACTTTAATTGTAATGCAACTAGTTCTAGACAAGTTGGTATTTCAATCGGATAACGAGATAATAGATATGCCTGGGTTTCTCTCTCTCTCTCTCTCTCTCTCTCTCTCTCTCTCTCTCTCTCTCTCTCTCTCTCTCTCTCTCTCTCTCTCTCTCTCTCTCTCTCTTTAGTTTGCAAGTTTTACATTTTAATGTATCCTCTAATCAGGACAAATTGAAATCGGATCAAGCGAGAAACCTAACTTAGGCCAGATTCTTGCCGTGTAAAATTATAGAGGATGTGATGGGAAGTGAAGCAGATTATAGAGCGTGAGGAGTGGTTATAATATAGAATTGAGGTTGGAGAAATGTGGTATAGTAGAGGAAATGAATTATATTAATTAATAGCATAAGGGAGTGGGATATACTGTATGTTGAAGTAGAAATTGAGGTTGTCGATTTTAATTTACAAACGCTTAAATGAGAAGGATACGTAATAAAATAGAGCTCGAGGAAGAATATTATAATAGACAAAAACACAATGGGGCTTAAGATATTTGATATAATAGAGCTTGAGGGAGAATATTATAATAGACAAAAACACAATGGGGCTTAAGATATTTGATATAATAGAGCTTGAGGGAGAATATTATAATAGACAAAAACACAATGGGGCTTAAGATATTTGATATAATAGAGCTTGAGGGAGAATATTATAATAGACAAAAACACAATGGGGCTTAAGATATTTGATATAATAGAGCTTGAGGGAGAATATTATAATAGACAAAAACACAATGGGGCTTAAGATATTTGATATAATAGAGCTTGAGGGAGAATATTATAATAGACAAAAACACAATGGGGCTTAAGATATTTGATATAATAGAGCTTGAGGGAGTCGATTATAGTTGACAGAACTTTGAGAGTGAGGCAAAGACGTTGAGCTGGGAGGGGCAGAAAATAGTTACTAATATTAGCTTTTTAGATAAGTTGATCATATTTATGTAATAACTCTAATTTTACATAACCACCATTACTACTGTTTACCACACAACTGATGTTCTTGGAACCAGTTTGTTTTGATTATTTCTCTACTGGAAGGGTCCAATTTATTGTAGTCGGTTCACTTGTCTGAATATTTTAGCTTGTTAGCTTGATGCTTACATCTAGGTGATCACTTAAAGAGTTAGTGGTCAGGAGAAACACACTTACGGGATTTCTGTAATATAATTATGCAGGTATCCAAATATATTGGTTTGGAAACTGGCAGTACAGAATTAATAGGTTTCCGAACCAATATATTTGTATACATGGCTATTATCCATACAATTATGTCCGCTACACCATTAACATTATGTAGCCATAGATATCTATTATCTATTGTATCTATTGTAGATTAATTTCGCCACGAGCAAGTGGTACCGATGAGCGTGCCGCCCTTCAGTAAATTGCATAAGGTTTATTCCCCTAGACAGGTTGCCGACCAAGGCTGACGAGTCCCATCCACCTGGATTTTTATAGGGTTGTCTCCCCTAGATGAGTTGCCGACCAGTCCCATATACCTTATAGCTTTTTAAAAGTCCTGGTGTGTCCATTTTATTATTATATGGATGCGAAGTACATGCATATACCCAATAATAGATGCAGTAAGAAAAAAACAAAAACAAAAACACCCTGTGCCGATTATTTAGTATAAAAGTCTACAAATAATTATTCAGGAACGTTATTATAGTTGCCATATAATATGATATTTGATATATACTCTAACAACCTTCTTCTGTTGTCAACAGGTAAGATCACAGCAACGTGTCTCACATCAGCCTGCCTCCACCATCAGTATGTATATAGTTGTTATTTGTACTTATCACCGGGTTCACTCCTAATACTGTTGTCAACACCATATAATTATGCGTTTTCGGTATTGGTTTAAAGATAATTATTCTTGTTTTACTTATAAATCTATTAACTTTATTGTCATTCATATTTGCCACTACTAATAATATCCTGCACCAGCAAAGGGTATTGCGAAGTTATGCGTTGAATTTATTATTTACAAACTAAGTTATTAATGTAATATTTCCTATTCATCCCTGGAATCACCTAAAGCCTCCAATAATTTATCTTAACACAACCAGTAAGTGAGTTATGATTATAGCTGACAAACAAACATATGGAATATCTAACTACAGACAATTATAAACCCGTCTTTCATTAAATGTTCAAGTCCGACTGTAATGACAGAGTTTAACGTTACCTGGATCTAATTTGGGTCACGATAACTTTTCATGTTGCTGATTGAAGGTGACCTGCATGATACAATGATGGCAAATTACGGTACATAAGGTACGCAACATTACCGATCCATTGAATACTAAACGGGTACACGGGATAATCACACTTTAATTTACCAAACGGGTTCTTAGAAAATGAAGAGCTGCATATATAGCTGAGAGTAATTTGTGTTTCCTTAAGTATTTTATGTAATAATAAGTCAGTTAACATTATCTAGACAAATGCGAGGTAATAATATTAATTAGATTTACCAGTTAAGCAATACAGTCACGGAAGTTATCAGGTCAGAGGATTATTTGACGAAGTATTTTCCTACAGTGTAAACTACATCAGCTTACAAACCAGACCATTATATTGTAAGTACATACTCCCACTCCCCTCACATTTGTTTTCAGTTTTGTACAATAAACCAAGTGTTTTAAACTATATGAAGATTGATTAGATCTGAATACTGTTAGCTGGGTTAAGATGAACAAACACACTCAGACACATACATGAATTATAATTTTTTTTTTTTTTATAAATACACCGTTAAGGGCATTGTGTTTACCTGTGTGTGTGCGTGTACGTTCGTGCGTGCGCGCGCTAGGCAATTAAACAGACGCAAGCAGACCCACATAGAGAGACAGTGGAAATACCTGACATAGCCACACTTCCAGTCTACCATTTAATATAAAACCAGAACCAGAAGAATGCAGCTTCAAATACCCAACTCATGTCCAACAGAATTCAGAGGTCGGCAAACGCAAATCGCATTATACAAATTTTGCTCCTCCAAATAATTTGTTACGTCGTTATTGTTGAAATATTATTGTTCTCCCTACAATGTCAAGGAAATATATGAGTCAGTCAGTTATTCACTCAGTTCTGATTCATATATTAAGGGCAGGCGGTAAGCACAAGTTAATGATTTCTTGCTCAAAACAGTCGTCAGTAATAATATCTAGAAACGAATTGGTTTATAAGACATAATTAATTTAATGATTTTATATATGGTAGTTATAACGGTAACCTGATATATGGTAAGCATAATCCATGCTAGTTTTCTGGTTATAAAGTTCCGTAATAATAACGTCAAAGCTCCCTCTGCCTCTATTATATCCCTAAACTTATCTCTTCCCCTCCTCTAGCTATAGTGAACACACATATGAACTATATATTCACAACAACAATAGACACAACACGCTGACAGATAACTATCATTACAACAAGAACAACAATAACAACTAATACCAAATGAGCCCATTTTCCTTTCCGACCTCAATTTTCTCTAAAGGTCGCCGACCACCAACATATTTCGCGAAATATTGTACGTAATGTTGGGAAATATTGTACGTAATGTTGGGAAATATTGTACGTAATGTTGGAAAATTCAATGTTCTGGAAATATTGTACGTAATGTTGGGAAATTCAATGTTCTGGCAATATTGTACGTAATGTTGGGAAATTCAATGTTCTGGAAATATTGTACGTAATGTTGGGAAATTCATTGTTCTGGAAATATTGTACGTAATGTTGGAAAATTCAATGTTCTGGAAATATTGTACGTAATGTTGGGAAATTCAATGTTCTGGAAATATTGTACGTAATGTTGGGAAATTCAATGTTCTGGAAATATTGTACGTAATGTTGGGAAATTCAATGTTCTGGAAATATTGTACGTAATGTTGGGAAATTCAATGTTCTGGAAATAGTAAATCGTAATGCAAAACTGGTATTGTTTCTGATTATATTAGTGTGTAGTCATTGGCGAATTACATTTATATTGTAGCAATTACATTAATCTAATTATGGGAACTGGTCAGTGAGTGAGTGAAACAGTCAATCAATGAGTAGCCAACCCAGATTTGTATAACGTATGTTGGGAACTACAGGTATATATATTGTTTTTATAGTAACAGTGCTTGTTTACTTCACAACGTAGCCATAAGTTATAGCAAATAGACACGATTATGTATACACCTAAAATATATCGCATTACTGGAATATAGTGATAATGTAATTGGACAAGATTTGTTAATTTTGAGGAGTATTAATTTAATTAATACAATTCAAACTGCTATGGTCCCTTCCAAGTTAATTATCTCTGTAGTTCCTCCTCTTACTAGTGAACACATATATGGACTATACTCACTTATCAAGTCAAACACAAACATACAAATACACACTGACTTACACACATTCATACACACATGGCATACTAACACATGACCGATATTCAAACTTATACATCAACATTATACACTAACTCCCAAATAATATAACCCACACACCCACATACTTACACGACTACATACACACATACAGTCACACACAGCTGTTAAGTGGCAAACTAAGCACACACACACACACACACACACACACACACACACACACACACACACAACACACACACATACACACACACACACACACACACACACACACACCTATTTATAAATGTAGTCAAACACCGAACAACCACCCTCAAGGTTAATATGAGAGGCAGCAGGATTTCATCAAGTCACATACTCTCTCTCTCTCTCTCTCTCATAACCCCACATACATTTGCATTTTCGTTTCCTCGTGTCAACTCAACTTTATATATTTGCATACTGTGTGTGTGTGTGTGTGTGTGTGTGTGCCTGAGAGTGAATGGGAAGGAGGCAGCCAAACTGCTGAGAGGTCAAATCTAAGGAAACTCAGTGAGGCGATCACACCAATGAGAGAGAGAGAGAGAGAGAGAGAGAGAGAGAGAGAGAGAGAGAGAGAGAGAGAGAGAGAGAGAGAGAGAGAGAGAGAGAGAGAGAGAGAGAGAGAGAGAGAGAGAGAGAGAGAGAGAGAGAGAGAGAGAGAGAGAGGAGAGAGAGAGAGAGAGAGAGAGAGAGAGGAGAGAGACTTAGTAAAACCCCAAGAACAAATTTTATGTAAACAATTCAGAGGAAGTGTGGACTTCGATATACATGAGCAATGCATGATAGTGTAGCTCTGTAATCTATTTCATTATTTCATGTAGTCAGTATATTCGTCTCCAGACTTCACAATTTACGGATGCAAGGTTATAATTAAACCCTTTTAATTAAAAAATAACTATTAGTTATTTTCCAAGGTTGAACAATATTGTCTGCACATTCTCTTTTAATATTTTCAAACGAGAGATATTAAGATACCTCCTCTATTTATATATAAGTGGACAAATTAAGTTGCAAAAGCGTAAAATGTTGAAGAAAGAAATCCATTAAGTTTGTTATCCCCAACTGATGAAAAGTAAATAAGGAAGCAGGGAGCAAACCGGTACAAATGTAAACTAAAGCAATCTCGATAAACAACGTTTATCAGTCAAAAACACAGCAAAATAACATGCAAAGCAACTACAGGGCAGTTTAAGCTAGAGCTTAGCTACAGCTCATGCAAACAAATAAGGGGATGAGTAATGGAGTACTCAAGTTATGGTCAAATTTCGAGCAGCAAGAGCGAAGTGCTGTTGGCGGGTTGGCGCGTCGGGCTCGAGTGAAACACACATACACACACATACATAAACAAACTCAAGCAAATACATACATATATTCTAATACACAAATGCACACACACTTATGCATACATTATTAAAGGAGGGCACGTATATATGGTGTGACAGGCCGGCATTACACATTATTAATAATATTTACAATGGTTGGGATAGGACTATTTTTGTATCTGTCAGTTCTTGCCCTTATTGGTTGGAGTGTGTTGAAGTGTCGAGCTTCACATGTTGGTCTAGGGGCGTCTGGTGGAAGTAAGTTTCTGTGTCATGGGTGAACAAGTAGCTTAGATGCAAACTGCTTGAGTGTGTTGTAGTGGTGGGTTGAAAGTGCAGGTATGCTAAGGGTGGTGAGAGCTTCCTCGTACCCTGGGTATGTGCCACCCAGGATGATCCTGCATGCCCTCTTCTGCACTCTCTCCAATTGACGTTGTTGTGTCAGGGTTAGAGAGGAGGACCAGGCGGGAGAGGCGTAGGTGAGCTTAGGGAGTATGAAGATGTTATATATACTCTTCAGCTCATTATCCGGCGCCCCCAGGGATCTCAGCCGCCTTAGCATAAACAACTTGTATGTGTCGGTCCTGACTGTGGTAGACACATGTTTCTTCCAGTTCAGCTTGTTGTCCACAGTGATTCTGAGGAGTTTGGTGGACTCAACAAGCTGAAGGGGATAAGGACCAATTGTGACAGTGGGTGGAGGAAGGTCGGTAACGGAGGTGTTGATGTGCATGACCACTGTCTTGTCATGATTGATGGTCACATGATTGACTGTGGTCCAGGCTTGAAGACGGTCGAGGATGTCTTGTAGGGGGTCATAGTTAGGGGAGGTGTTATCGACAGTAATGCCGACTGTCGAGTCGTCCACGTACTTCCAGTGGAATGGAGTGTCCTTTAGGGCATCATTAATCAAGATGAGGAACAATAGAGTCCCCATCTTTCTGCCCTGTGGGACTCCACATGTGATGTCTATGAAGGTGGAGATGAAGCCTTGATATCGCACTGCTTGCCGTCTGTCACTAAGGAAGTCGGTCAACCACGCAACCAGGGTAGGATGTAGCCCCAACTTTATGGCCTTGTTGATGATGATGGTGTGGTCAACAAGGTCAAATGCTTTCCTAAAGTCAATAAAGACAAGAGCGAGGGAAGTCTTTCTCTTCTCAAGATTTGTGTAAATATAATCTAGGAAGCTAATAAGACAGTGAGTGGTGGAGGAGGTTTTTACGTTGCCAAACTGTTGGGGATCTATTAAGTGACGGATTTGTGAGTAAGCCCAGGTGAATACAAAGTCCTCACAGATTAGACTAGGGATGAGCATTATGGCAACTGGTCTGAGTTCATTAAGAGAATGTGGGGAGGGGGTTTTGGGAATTGGAGTGACGTATGAAGTTTTCCAGTCTGCAGGGCATTTACTTTGCCTTAAGGAGGCATTAATTATCGAGCAAAGGGGGGTGGCAAATTCAACCGAAAATTCATTGTATATTTTCATGGGTAGGTCTACTGGGGTTGTTGATCTTTTTTATTTGAAACTGGAAAGCTTTTTGGCCACTTCATATTTGTGAACAGTTACTGGGGGGAAGAGGATGGGAGGAAGGCAGGGAGGTTGGTGCGGTCTAGTTTGGGAAGGGTCTGGCATATGGTAGAGAAGTGATTATTTATCAGTTCAGGTGCATCTTCACGAGGGACATGGGAAACACAGGGGCTCGAAGGAGTCCACTACTTAAGCCACAAAGATTCTTAATTTTAGAGTACCACTGACTGATATTGGTTTGTTTTAAATGATGAATCTTTGTAGGGTAGTAGGACTTCTTCGCCCAACGGATCTCCCTTATCACAATGTTGCGTAGGTCCTTGTAGCGATTGTTGTCCGTGTAGAAGGCCTTATTCCGATTCTGCATCAGTCTCTTGATCCGAGGAGTAATCCATGGGACGTCAGAGGGGTGCATTTTGGTCCTCTTGGTGGGGAAGTAGGTGGTGGTAGGCTTCGGTGGTGGTAGATACGAAGTTGTCCCATTTGGCATTGACATATTCTTCAGTGAGAACCTCCGTCCACGGGTAATGAACCAACCACTGCCCGAACCCCCGCATTGCAGAGTCTGGCATTGGTCGGTAGGTCCGGATGACGGGGGTCTGTTGATGGGAGGTGGTAGGGGCAGGTGACCAGAACACAGAGAGATGAGTACTGCGTCCCACAGGAGGTAAAGGTTCAGGTGGGAGGTACTGCTCATCCATGTCTGTCAAGATAAGGTCAAAAGTGTTGTGGTTGTGGGTGGGGAAGTCAACAATTTGTGAAAGATGCAGCTGTTCTTGAATCTCACTGGTGTCTAGTTCATTGAAATCCCCACAAACCACCAACTTGGCTGATGAAAATTGGAGTTTGAGATCATCACATGTATCGATGATGTGGTTGATTAGTGCGGGGCCGGTGGGTGAGCGTGGTGGGTGGTGGGTGGGGGGGGGGGGGGGGAGGTTTACATGGTGTACAAAAATATGTTAATATACATGCTACAGTAGTATTAAATACTGACGACCTAGCAAGATCTGTGTGGTAGGAGTATTGGTGCAACTCTCTGTAACTCGCTCTCTCTCGGTCTCAGACATACCACTTAGCTCTCACACACTCCATTTGATTTGAAACACTCTCTTCCGGACACTTTCCTCCCTTCAAGTTTACTGTCAATATCTTTACATTTCTCCCTCTCACTGGCGTCACCGTTCTCCCTGTACTTCTCTCACCCCATCCTTCAGTCCTCTCCCTCTTCCTGGGTTCGCTTGTCACCTTCTTTTTTAAGGTCACTGTTTTTTTGTGAACATTGTTTTCTCCGTTCATTTAATTCTTATGACATTTACTTTCTCGCATAAGTTTCAGTTGCTTGTGTTAAATATATTGCATTGTATCATTCCCCTTTCTAAAATCCACCTTAATTTGTTTTTCTATTCTATGTTTTGTCTTGTCCATTTTTTATATAATCTATCTATCTATCTATTGCCCGACGCCGTGATCCCCGAAGGGGTGGCCACGAACGAACCGCCCCCATGCACCTCTGTCCCCAGTCAGTCGACGCCCCTCCCGCCAACCAGCACCGCCTTCGTTCATGTAGTTCCTCACTCCATCCTTCCACCTCATATTCGGTCTACCTCTCCCCCTCTGTCCCTCCACCTCGCTCTCGTACACCCTCTTAGTCATTCTCTCGCTTTCCATACGTTCCATATGGCCGAACCATCTCAAGTTGTTCCTTTTCACACTTTCCAGCACATCTACCTCCACACCACACCTCCTTCTTACTTCCTCATTAGTCTGTCTATCCCTCCATGTAACTCCGCACGCACTCCTTAAGTAATTCATTTCCACTGCTCTCACTCTTGGTCTGAGTCTCTCAACCAACGTCCATGCTTCGCTTCCGTAAGTCAGTGTCGGGATTACCACACTGTCATGCAAGGACTTCTTCACTTCCATACTGACCACCCTATTTCTTGTTACTGCTTTTAGCGTTCCTACAACCCTCTTCCCCTGTTGTACCCTCTCCCGCACCTCTTCATCCATAGTCCCATCTTTACTCAACACACTGCCCAGATACTTAAAAGAGTTGACGATCTCCATAGCCTGACCGTTCAGCTTCACCTCACACTCTGTGACTTCACCCCTTTCGAAGACCATAACCTTGCTCTTCCCCGTATTTACCTTCAAATTCCGTTTTCGCACACAGTTCCAAACTCATTTACCAGACCCTGCAACTCCCATTCATTATCACTCATCAGAACTGTATCATCCGCAAACAGCAGTATAGGTAGCTTCCACTCAATTCCCTCCCTTTTCAGCGATACACCAACATCCACTGCTCTTGATAGTATTTCTTTCATAACTCCATCCATATTTTTTTTTTTTTTTTTTTTTTTTTCTATGTGATTGAGGGAGGCAAAAGGCATAACTGCCTATAGCGAGTGCCTCCCCCATAGTTGAAAGAGTGACACGGCCAAAATCAAGGGACGTTCGAGCCAAAATGCCTGGACACACGGAGTTTGAAGCAATTAAGTCATAGGAAGGAGGGAAAGACCTGATTCTGGGAGAGAGTTCCAGAGCTCAGAGATGTTGAGTAGAAGAAAGTTTGAGAGTAACGTTTCACTCTTGGGTTGGAGAGTTGCACAGAGTAGGGGTGGGATTGAGTTGCAAGACGGGTACCACGTGCCCTACGTAAAGGAGGTGGTATGCACTGGGATAGCTCTGAGGAACACTGATTATTATAGTAGCGATAGAATAGCGAGAGAGATGCAACATTGCGGCGGAGACAGAGAGATTGCAGAGAGTTAGTGAGTGGACGGGAGTTAATGATACGAAAGGCCTTCCTTTCAACTTTGTCTAGGAGAGCGGTGTGAGAGGAACCTCCCCACACATGTGAACAATACTCAATACAAGGGCGCACTATGCCCCTGTACAGAGCAAGAAGCTGTGCAGGGGAAAAGAACCCCCTAAGGCGGTTGAGCACACCCAGCTTCTGGGAGGGCTGCCTTAGCAAGACTGGTAATATGGTCCTTCCAAATGAGAGCAGAAGAAAAAGAGACACCAAGAATATTGAGAGAAGATGAAGGGTTGATTTTTGTATTGTTGAAGAATAAGGGATAGTCCGCTGGGAGATCCTGACGGGTAGATAGATGGAGAAATTGGGTTTTGGAAGCATTAAAGTTAATAAGGTTTTCTCTGCCCCAATTGGAAATAGTATTTAGATCAGAATTTAAGAGTTCTATGGCTTCATTACGTTTGTCGTTGAGGGATTGCTGGCTGGGGCGTTCTGAAAAACTAATGGAGTAGTGTAAGGTTGAGTCGTCTGCGTATGAATGGATGGGAATTAAGGTACAGTTAAGGAGATCATTTATAAAAATTTAGAAAGAGAATAGGAGATAGGACAGAGCCCTGAGGAACACCGGAGTTTATAGGGTGAGGAAGTGAACAATGGCCGTCCACAACCGCAGCTATGGAACGGCCGGAAAGGAAATTAGAGACAAAGGCACAGATGGATGGATAGAAACCGAAGGAGGGTAGTTTAGAAATTAAAGATTTATGCCAGACTCTATCGAAAGCTTTCGATATGTCTAGTGCCAATAGAAAAAAGTCTCACCGAAGTCCCGAAAGGAGGATGACCAAGAGTTAGTAAGATATGAAAGAAGATCACCAGTAGAGCGACCCTTAAGGAAGCCATACTGGCGATCTGAGAGCAGATTATGAGAAGAGAAATGCTTAAGAAATTTGGAAGCAAGAATAGTTTCAAAAACTTTAGAAAGACAAGAGATAAGAGCAATTGGACGATAGTTGGAGGGTTGAGAGCGGTCACCCTTCTTTGGGACAGGTTGAATGTGAGCAAACTTCCAGCATGAAGGGAAGACGTTAGAGGATAGACAGAGACGAAAGAGTTTGCCTAGGCAGGGAGTCAGCACGGAAGCACAGTTTTTGAGAACAACAGGAGGAACACCGTCCGGACCGTACGCCTTATTAGTGTTAAGCCCAGAGAGGGTAGAAAAGTACATCTTTAGAAGAGATTAG
>JBAKBP010027597.1:0-29870 GCA_037953745.1 Lithodes maja | reverse complement strand
TGTATACCTTTCCTCCCTACCTTCCTACATCCATATTATTCTGTATACCTTTCCTCCCTACCTTCTTACATCCATATTATTCTGTATACCTTTCCTCCCTACCTTCTTACATCCATATTAGTCTGTATACCTTTCCTCCCTACCTACCTCCCTTCCTACATCCATATTATTCTGTATACCTTTCCTCCCTACCTTCTTACATCCATATTATTCTGTATACCTTTCCTCCCTTCCTACATCCATATTATTCTGTATACCTTTCCTCCCTCCCTACCTCCCTTCCTACATCCATATTATTCTGTATACCTTTCCTCCCTACCTTCCTACATCTATATTATTCTGTATACCTTTCCTCCCTCCCTCCCTACCTTCTTACATCCATATTTTTCTGTATACCTTTCCTCCCTACCTCCCTCCCTTCCTACATCCATATTATTCTGTATACCTTTCCTTTCGGTTAGTCTAGGCTATCATCCCTGGTGGCCTATTTCTGCGTACTTCAATTTTTAAATTTTCAGTTAGGCTATCACCGCTGGTGGCCTATTTCTGCGTACCGGTATTTCATAATTTTTTTTTTCGGTTATTTTTGTTTTCGGTTAGTCTAGGCTATCACCGCTGGTGGCCTATTTCTGCGTACCGGTATTTCATAATTTTGGTTTTCAGTTATTTTTGTTTTCGGTTAGTCTAGGCTATCATCCCTGGTGGCCTATTTCTGCGTACTTCAATTTTTAAATTTTCAGTTAGGCTATCACCGCTGGTGGCCTATTTCTGCTTATCGTTATTTCATAATTTTTGTTTTCGGTTAGGATAGGCTATACCCCTGGTGGCCTATTTCTGTTTAAATAAACATAAAATTGTTTTCGGTTCAGCTATCACTGCGTATTCAAATTTAATTTAGTTTTGTTTTAATTTTCGGTTAGGCTATCACCGCTGATAACCTATTTGTGTGTATTTCAACATTTTTGTTTTCGGTTAGGCCTATTTAAGTAAGTGAAGCGACCTGAAGGGAGTGAAGTGTTTTTAAAGTGAGTTTAGTGTTTTTAAAGTGAGTTAAGTGTTTTTAACCCGGGAGCTGCGGGAAGACTCTTAAGAGTTCCCCCGGCGGACTGCGGGAAGACTCTCCTGAGTAAGTAAAATTAAAAATCAACTTTTGACATCGAAAAAAAAATATTTTTTTATTTTTATTTTTTTATTTTTTTTATTTTTGTTTGGCCCCTGGGCCATGCAAAATCTCAGTCCTCTACCTCCCCTCCTTCCCCACTTTCCTCCTATCCCTCAGTTATCACCTATTTTCCCTATTATTCCCTTATTCTGAGGTATATTTTCGTGCTAACATTAGCGAGTTGCAAGCAGGGTGTTGTCATCACTGATGGCAATCGAGTGCAAGAGAGAGAGAGAGAGTATCGATCGACTGTGTCGCAGTGGCCTTGGGGAAAATTGGCGGGAAGGTAGCTTGCCTCACCCATACATTATACAACTCGCGGGCTATATCTCCGATTTTGACCATCCAAACGCTTTTTTCACTCGTTTTATTGTTGTTTCAGGTTAATACCTTTATAATCAACCCATAATAGGCGCATATGGATAATTATTAATGCTATTAATGGTACAATGAATATTTTAGTGACGGAAACACCTCAAATACGTCAGCACAGGGGGAGGTTTTCAATTACCCCCGTGCGCACTTCAGAGGTTAAGTGAGTGAAGTGATCTGAAGAAAGTGATCGTCACCATGCCTCGTGCCTGTACGAACTGCGCCGGTAGGTTTGGTGCTTCCATGTTTGCTCCTGTCGATCCACAAGTCTGCCGACTCTGCCAGCAACGAGAGGATTTGACAGCAAAATTGGATGAAGCCCACAACAAGATCAACGCCCTCACCAGGAAGCTGGAATCACTCCAAGAGTTTGTAACACTCAACGTTGGAGTATCACTAACTCCAATTGTTTCAACTCCAGCATCCACCACCGCCCCAACGTCATCTGCCAACAATCCAACACCTGCAGTAGACACTGCAGCAGATGCTTCTGACGAACCTGAGCCGACATCAAACCAGGACAGCCGCCCTGTTCACCTTAGTCTCTCCCCCACTCCTCGTGCAAGAAGCCTGCTAGCACGAACAGTGCCAACCCCTCGCCCCCGTTCTAACCACTCCTCTCCCCGACCTGTACGTAGAGTCCCGCCACCACAGGTTTCCGGATTTACACCAGTGAGGAACGGTGCACGGCCAACGCAGAAAAGGTCTCATCTACCAGTCACAATGTCAAACAGATTTGAGATATTGGTAGAGATGGAAGACGAACCAGAGGAGACCAGGCTTGTTGGGGATTCCATCCTACGAGGACAGGTCGAAGAGTTCTGCGACAGAGTCCCAAATCAACGAAAAAGATTTTGCATCCCAGGAGCTGGACTGGACGACATTGTGGAAGCCTTCGAAGATACCACAAAGGATGCAAATGAAAATACCCTTTTTGTCATCCATGCTGGTTCAAATGACGTCATGCGCACCAGATCCGAAGAGTTGATGGAGAAATATCGCAAGATGATCCAGCACTACAAAAACAAGTCAAGGAATATCATCATCTCAGGCATTCTCCCCAAGATCGACGCACCTGACAAATTCTACGACAAGGCCTTCAGCACAAATAGCCGACTAAAATATTTGTGTCTGAGGGAAGAAGTTGAATTCATCAACCTCTGGGACAACTTCTACAACCAGCCTACTCTGTTCCGCAAGGATGGCACCCATCTAAACCCTGTGGGTTCAGCACGCATGGGTCGTCTCCTACACGAAGCAGTCCGCAGCCATGGATCAAAAAACGCCATCCGAGAAGAAGCAGCAGTGACATAAATCATCCAACGCCAAGAAAAAAACAGAGGCAACCGAGGACCACCAGCGATAAGACCGAAGACAGCGAGGACCGAGGACAGCCATGAACATAAATGTAGATCCGACAAGAACCAAAAATATTATTAAAGAGCGTTCCGTGAGTTCTAAAATAACAAATTTAAAGGTTTTCTATGCAAACGCTCGTAGCATACGCAATAAATTTTCAGATTTAGAGGAGCTAGTGTTTACAGAAAATTATGATGTGATTGGCATAACAGAATCTTGGCTCAATACAGAAGATAGAGACTTTTTAGCAGAGTATTCACTTCCCGGTTATGTAATGTTTGAGAAAAGCCGAATAAATCGAAATGGAGGTGGCGTTTTACTTTATATCAAAGAAAGTCTTAACCCTACCCTCTTGTCAAAACCTCAAATTGTGAAGGTCGACACATCTTTTGTGCTAATAAAGAATAATAAAGGTACAAAAATAATACTTGCATTAATATACAGACCTCCAGCTCAATCAGTGCAAACTGACCGAGAAATTTACGAACAAATTGCAGATGTAAGTAACTCACAAGATACCGTAATTTTTGGCGACTTTAATTTACCTGTGACCAAGTGGGGCGATACTCTTACTTCACACTCTGGACATGACTTGTATATGAACTTGCAAGAGAGTTCGCTTTATTAATTTGTTCGAACGCCAACCCGTGGTAATAACGTTCTTGACATTGTACTTGCAACAAAAGAAGAATTAATAGAGAATTTGAATGTTGGTGATGAATTCAGTAACAGCGACCATCGTACGATAACTTTCACTTTAAAGTTTACTAGTAACGAACCAAATAGTAGCATCGAAAAAGTCCCTAATTTCAAGAAAGCAAACTTCCATAAACTTAGAACTATGTTTAAAGAAACTGACTGGAGCTTTTTAATTCACAATAACGACATAAATACATCTTGGAAGTTATTCGAAGCCACTTACCTAAAAGCAGTGCAAGACTGCATACCATCGAAAATACGGCGTCCAAGCCATAATAATAAGCCCAAATGGTGGAATAAAGATATTTCAAACTGCCTGCTTGCTAAAAAATTTGCTAATGATAGATTAAAATCCTCACAAAATGACGAAGAACGGCTGAAATTTGTAGAGCTACGACGCAAAGCCAAAAAGTTAATTAAGCAAAGTAAAAAGACCTTAGAGTTACATATTGCGAATCAAAGTAAAACAAACCCGAAAGAATTCTATAGTTATATCAGAAAGAAAAAAGTAGTTACTTCAACTGTTGGACCGTTAGTCGATGAAAATGGAGAATACACCAAAGACGAAGTACAAATGAGTAATGCCCTCAATACCTTCTTTGCATCAGTTTTTACAACAGAAGACCTCAGTGATATCCCTACACCATCGCCGATTCAGATTGATAATTCAGATGTTCTAAGCAATATCACCGTTACAGAGAGAGAAGTATTGAATTGTTTAGATAAACTCAAGGTAAATAAAATGCCTGGACCTGATACAATCTCGCCTAGAGTTCTAAAGGAAGCTAAGGATGAGCTCTCCAAACCACTGACATTACTATTCAATAAATCCTTGCAGTCTGGAACTATGCCCGATCAGTGGAAGCTAGCCAACGTAACACCGATATTCAAAAAAGGCAGCAAATCCCTACCCAGTAACTATCGTCCAATTAGCTTAACCTCAGTTGTATGTAAAATGCTAGAAACGGTCATACGAGACCGACTCGTAAATCACTTAGAGGAAAATAACATACTTAAAGATACTCAACACGGCTTTCGTAAAAAACGTTCCTGTTTAACAAACCTCTTAGACTTCTTCCACGATATCCTCAACCTCTACGATGAGAGTAAAGCTGTAGATATTATATACCTTGATTTTCAAAAAGGCCTTTGACAAAGTTCCCCACAAATGTTTACTGCTAAAACTAAAAGCGCATGGAATACAAGACGGTGTGTTGAAATGGATAGAAAATTGGCTCAGCGACAGAAAGCAAAGAGTAGTCATAAACGGTAAGGCATCTAAATGGACCAATGTAAGTAGCGGGGTACCCCAGGGATCGGTACTAGGACCAATTCTCTTTCTAATTTACATCAACGACATAGATGAGGGTCTCACCTGTACAATCTCAAAATTTGCTGACGATACAAAAATTGCAAATAGCGTACTCTCAAAAGAACAAGTTGACGATATGCAACACAATCTAGATAAATTGTCATGTTGGGCCCAAATTTGGCAAATGAGTTTCAATGCGGATAAATGTAAAGTACTACATATCGGATACCTAAATGAGAAAGCAAACTATTCGATGAATGGCACTCAGCTTAAGAATGTAAACAGAGAAACCGATCTGGGAGTAACAATATCGAGTAACCTAAAACCGAGTCAACAATGTTCAGAAGTTGTTAAGAAGGCAAACAAAATAATTGGCTTTATAGGCAGGTCATTTGAGCATAAATCCAAAGAAGTTATCCTAACCCTTTACAATTCCTTAGTTCGCCCTCTTCTGGAATACTGCGTTCAATCCTGGTGCCCTTATTACCAAAAAGATATAAACAAGCTAGAACGAGTTCAACGTAGAGTTACCAAAATGATACCTAGCCTAAAGAACAAACCATACGAAGAGCGTCTTAGAGAATTAAATCTATTTCCTTTAACCCAGCGCAGATTAAGAGGTGACTTAATTCACGTGTTCAAAATCATCAAAGGCATCGACAATATGAACTCTAGTAAGTACTTCACTATCGACCAATCTAATTACACGCGGGGAAACGGTTGCAAAATTATTGGTAAATCTTTTAACTCACACGAATCTAAGAATTTCTTCTTCAATCGAGTTGTCAACTTCTGGAATGGGCTTCCCCGAAACGTTATAGACTGCATCACCGTTGATTCATTTAAACTCCGCCTAGACAAATATCTCGCATCAAACCCGCGACTGACTGCGTTTGTAAATGAATAACTATATTTTATCCCCCCCTCAGTTACTAACCCATCTGTCCCCTACTAACTTCCTAATCCTGCCACGGACATTAGTTCCAGGGCAGTAATTCCCTTTCCAATGTTCCCTTACCCACTCTAAACCACTGTTTGGACACTTGATCCTCAGTGTTTTGGAGGACAAGCAACCTAGAAGGGTCACTAGATCTGTTGTTGCTTGATTTCCTTTGTACTCCTTTGTACTCCCTACCTCCCTATTATTCTGTATACCTTTCCTCCCTACCTTCTTACATCCATATTATTATGTATACCTTTCCTCCCTACCTCCCTACATCCATATTATTCTGTATACCTTTCCTCCCTACCTCCCTATTAATCTGTATACCTTTCCTCCCTCCCTTCCTACATCCATATTATTCTGTATACCTTTCCTCCCTTCTTACATCCATATTATTGTGTATACCTTTCCTCCCTACCTACCTCCCTTCCCACATCCATATTATTCTGTATACCTTTCCTCCCTACCTTCCTACATCTATATTATTCTGTATACCTTTCCTCCCTCCCTCCCTACCTTCTTACATCCATATTATTCTGTATACCTTTCCTCCCTACCTCCCTCCCTTCCTACATCCATATTATTCTGTATACCTTTCCTCCCTACCTCCATATTATTCTGTATACCTTTCCTCCCTACCTTCTTTCATCCATATGATTCTGTATACCTTTCCTCCCTACCTCCCTACTTTCCTACATCCATATTATTCTGTATACCTTTCCTCCCTCCCTCCTACATCCATTTTATTCTGTATACCTTTCCTCCCTACCTACCTCCCTTCCTACATCCATATTATTCTGTATACCTTTCCTCCCTACCTTCCCACATCCATATTATTCTGTATACATTTTCTCCCTACCTTCTTACATCCATATTATTCTGTATACCTTTCCTCCCTCCCTCCCTACCTTCTTACATCCATATTATTCTGTATACCTTTCCTCCCTACCTCCCTCCCTTCCTACATCCCTATTATTCTGTATACCTTTCCTCCCTACCTTCTTACATCCATATTATTCTGTATACCTTCCCTCCCTACCTTCCTACATCCATATTATTATGTATACCTTTCCTCCCTACCTTCCTACATCCATATTATTCTGTATATCTTTCCTCCCTACCTTCCTACATCCATATTATTCTGTATACCTTTCCTCCCTACCTCCCTCCCTTCCTACATCCATATTATTCTGTATACCTTTCCTCCCTTCTTACATCCATATTATTGTGTATACCTTTCCTCCCTACCTACCTCCCTTCCCACATCCATATTATTCTGTATACCTTTCCTCCCTACCTTCCTACATCTATATTATTCTGTATACCTTTCCTCCCTCCCTCCCTACCTTCTTACATCCATATTATTCTGTATACCTTTCCTCCCTACCTCCCTCCCTTCCTACATCCATATTATTCTGTATACCTTTCCTCCCTACCTCCATATTATTCTGTATACCTTTCCTCCCTACCTTCTTTCATCCATATTATTCTGTATACCTTTCCTCCCTACCTCCCTACTTTCCTACATCCATATTATTCTGTATACCTTTCCTCCCTCCCTCCTACATCCATATTATTCTGTATACCTTTCCTCCCTACCTACCTCCCTTCCTACATCCATATTATTCTGTATACCTTTCCTCCCTACCTTCCCACATCCATATTATTCTGTATAAATTTTCTCTCTACCTTCTTACATCCATATTATTCTGTATACCTTTCCTCCCTCCCTCCCTACCTTCTTACATCCATATTATTCTGTATACCTTTCCTCCCTACCTCCCTCCCTTCCTACATCCCTATTATTCTGTATAACTTTCCTCCCTACCTTCTTACATCCATATTATTCTGTATACCTTTCCTCCCTACCTTCCTACATCCATATTATTCTGTATACCTTTCCTCCCTACCTTCCTACATCCATATTAGTCTGTATATCTTTCCTCCCTACCTTCCTACATCCATATTATTCTGTATACCTTTCCTCCCTACCTCCCTCCCTTCCTACATCCATATTATTCTGTATACCTTTCCTCCCTACCTCCCTACATCCACATTATTCTGTATACATTTCCTCCCTACCTCCCTTCCTTCGTACATCCATATTATTCTGTATACCTTTCCTCCCTACCTTCCTACATCCATATTATTCTGTATACCTTTCCTCCCTACCTTCCTACCTCCATATTATTCTGTATACCTTTCCTCCCTACCTTCCTACATCCATATAATTCTGTATACCTTTCCTCCCTACATCTATATTATTCTGTATACCTTTCCTCCCTACCTCCATATTATTCTGTATACCTTTCCTCCCTACCTTCCTACATCCATATTATTTTGTATACCTTTCCTCCCTACATCCATATTATTCTGTATACCTTTCCTCCCTACCTTCCTACATCCATATTATTCTGTATACCTTTCCACCCTACCTCCATATTATTCTGTATACCTTTCCTCCCTACCTTCCTACATCCATATTATTCTGTATACCTTTCCTCCCTACCTCCCTCCCTTCCTACATCCATATTATTCTGTATACCTTTCCTCCCTACCTACCTACATCCATATTATTCTGTATACCTTTCGTCCCTACCTCCCTCCCTTCCTACATCCATATTATTCTGTATACCTTTCCTCCCTACCTTCCTACATCTATATTATTCTGTATACCTTTCCTCCCTACCTCCCTACATCCATATTATTCTGTATACCTTTCCTCCCTACCTTCCTACATCCATATTATTCTGTATACCTTTCCACCCTACCTCCCTACATCCATATTATTATGTATACCTTTCCTCCCTACCTTCCTACATCCATATTATTCTGTATACCTTCCTCCCTTCATCCATATTATTCTGTATACCTTTCCTCCCTACCTTCCTACATCTATATTATTTTGTATACCTTTCCTCCCTACCTCCCCACATCCATATTATTCTGTATACCTTTCATCCCTACCTTCCTACATCCATATTATTCTGTATACCTTTCCACCCTACCTTCCTACATCCATATTATTCTGTATACCTTTCCTCCCTACATCCATATTATTCTGTATACCTTTCCTCCCTACCTTCCTACATCCATATTATTCTGTATACCTTCCTCCCTACATCCATATTATTCTGTATACCTTTCATCCCTACCTTCCTACATCTATATTATTCTGTATACCTTTCCTCCCTACCTCCCCACATCCATATTATTCTGTTTACCTTTCCTCCCTACCTTCCTACATCCATATTATTCTGTATACCTTTCCACCCTACCTCCATACATCCATATTATTCTGTATACCTTTCCTCCCTACCTTCCTACATCCATATTATTCTGTATACCTTTCCTCCCTACCTTCCTACATCCATATTATTCTGTATACCTTCCTCCCTACCTCCCTACATCCATATTATTCTGTATACCTTTCCTCCCTACCTTCTTACATCCATATTATTCTGTATACCTTTCCTCCCTACCTTCCTACATACATATTATTCTGTATACCTTTCCTCCCTACCTCCATATTATTCTGTATTCCTTTCCTCCCTACCTCCCTCTCTTCCTACATCCATATTATTCTGTATACCTTTCCTCCCTACCTCCCTACATCCATATTATTCTGTATACCTTTCCTCCCTACCTTCTTACATCCATATTATTCTGTATACCTTTCCTCCCTACCTCCCTACCTTCCTACATCCATATTATTCTGTATACCTTTCCTCCCTACCTTCCTACATCCATATTATTCTGTATACCTTTCCTCCCTACCTTCCTACATCCATATTATTCTGTATACCTTTCCTCCCTACCTTCATATTCCTTCTTACATCCATATTATTCTGTATACCTTTCCTCCCTACATCCTTATTATTCTGTATACCTTTCCTCCCTACCTTCCTACATCCATATTATTCTGTATACCTTTCCTCCCTACCTTCTTACATCCATATTATTCTGTATACCTTTCCTCCCTCCCTTCCTACATCCATATTATTCTGTATACCTTTCCTCCCTACCTCCCTCCCTTCCTACATCCATATTATTCAGTATACCTTTCCTCCCTCCCTTCCTACGTCCATATTATTCTGTATACCTTTCCTCCCTACCTTCTTACATCCATATTATTCTGTATACCTTTCCTCCCTACCTTCCTACATCCATATTATTCTGTATACCTTTCCTCCCTACCTTCCTACATCCATATTATTCTGTATACCTTTCCTCCCTACCTTCTTACATCCATATTATTCTGTATACCTTTCCTCCCTACCTACCTCCCTTCCTACATCCATATTATTCTGTATACCTTTCCTCCCTCCCTACCTCCATTCCTACATCCATATTATTCTGTATACCTTTCCTCCCTACCTACCTCCCTTCTTACATCCATATTATTCTGTATACCTTTCCTCCCTACCTTCTTACATCCATATTATTTTGTATACCTTTCCTCCATACCTCCCTTCCTACATCCATATTATTCTGTATACCTTTCCTCCCTCCCTACCTCCCTTCCTACATCCATATTATTCTGTATACCTTTCCTCCCTACCTTCCTACATCTATATTATTCTGTATACCTTTCCTCCCTCCCTCCCTACCTTCTTACATCCATATTATTCTGTATACCTTTCCTCCCTACCTCCCTCCCTTCCTACATCCATATTATTCTGTATACCTTTCCTCCCTACCTCCCTATTATTCTGTATACCTTTCCTCCCTACCTTCTTGCATCCATATTATTCTGTATACCTTTCCTCCCTACCTCCCTACATCCATATTATTCTGTATACCTTTCCTCCCTACCTCCCTATTATTCTGTATACCTTTCCTCCCTCCCTTCCTACATCCATATTATTCTGTATACCTTTCCTCCCTACCTTCCTACATCCATATTAATTTGTATACCTTTCCTCCCTACCTACCTCCCTTCCCACATCCATATTATTCTGTATACCTTTCCTCCCTACCTTCCTATATCTATATTATTCTGTATACCTTTCCTCCCTCCCTCCCTACCTTCTTACATCCATATTATTCTGTATACCTTTCCTCCCTACCTTCCTCCCTTCCTACATCCATATTATTCTGTATACCTTTCCTCCCTACCTCCCTATTATTCTGTATACCTTTCCTCCCTACCTTCTTACATCCATATTATTCTGTATACCTTTCCTCCCTTCCTCCCTACATCCATATTATTCTGTATACCTTTCCTCCCTACCTCCCTATTATTCTGTATACCTTTCCTCCCTACCTTCTTACATCCATATTATTCTGTATACCTTTTTTCCCTACCTACCTCCCTTCCTACATCCATATTATTCTGTATACCTTTCCTCCCTACCTTCCCACATCCATATTATTCTGTATACATTTTCTCCCTACCTTCTTACATCCATATTATTCTGTATACCTTTCCTCCCTACCTCCCTCCCTTCCTACATCCATATTATTCTGTATACCTTTCCTCCCTACCTTCCTACATCCATATTATTCTGTATACCTTTCCTCCCTACCTCCATATTATTCTGTATTCCTTTCCTCCCTACCTCCCTCTCTTCCTACATCCATATTATTCTGTATACCTTTCCTCCCTACCTCCCTACATCCATATTATTCTGTATACCTTTCCTCCCTACCTTCTTACATCCATATTATTCTGTATACCTTTCCTCCCTACCTCCCTCCCTTCTTACATCCATATTATTCTGTATACCTTTCCTCCCTACCTCCCTCCCTTCCTACATCCATATTATTCTGTATACCTTTCCTCTCTACCTTCCTACATCCATATTATTCTGTATACCTTTCCTCCCTACCTCCATATTATTCTGTATTCCTTTCCTCCCTACCTCCCTCCCTTCTTACATCCATATTATTCTGTATACCTTTTTTCCCTACCTACCTCCCTTCCTACATCCATATTATTCTGTATACCTTTCCTCCCTACCTTCCCACATCCATATTATTCTGTATACATTTTCTCCCTACCTTCTTACATCCATATTATTCTGTATACCTTTCCTCCCTACCTCCCTCCCTTCCTACATCCATATTATTCTGTATACCTTTCCTCCCTACCTTCCTACATCCATATTATTCTGTATACCTTTCCTCCCTACCTTCCTACATCCATATTATTCTGTATACCTTTCCTCCCTACCTCCCTCCCTTCCTACATCCATATTATTCTGTATACCTTTCCTCCCTACCTCCCTACAACCATATTATTCTGTATACCTTTCCTCCCTACCTTCCTACATCCATATTATTCTGTATACCTTTCCTACCTACCTTCCTATATCCATATTATTCTGTATACCTTTCCTCCCTACCTTCCTACCTCCATATTATTCTGTATACCTTTCCTCCCTACCTTCCTACATCCATATTATTCAGTATACCTTTCCTCCCTACCTCCCTACATCTATATTATTCTGTATACCTTTCCTCCCTATTATTCTGTATACCTTTCCTCCCTACCTTCCTACATCCATATTATTTTGTATACCTTTCCTCCCTACCTTCCCACATCCATATTATTCTGTATACCTTTCCTCCCTACCTTCCTACATCCA
Organism: Lithodes maja; assembly: GCA_037953745.1. Taxonomy (NCBI): domain Eukaryota; kingdom Metazoa; phylum Arthropoda; class Malacostraca; order Decapoda; family Lithodidae; genus Lithodes; species Lithodes maja. The sequence goes on along the minus strand of JBAKBP010027597.1, from coordinate 17,433 downwards.
TATTATTCTGTATACCTTTCCACCCTACCTCCCTACATCCATATTATTCTGTATACCTTTCCTCCCTACCTTCCTACATCCATATTATTCTGTATACCTTTCCTCCCTACATCTATATTATTCTGTATACCTTTCCTCCCTACCTCCTCACATCCGTATTATTCTGTATACCTTTCATCCCTACCTTCCTACATCCATATTATTCTGTATACCTTTCCTCCCTACCTCCCTCCCTTCCTACATCCATATTATTCTGTATACCTTTCCTCCCTACATCTATATTATTCTGTATACCTTTCCTTCCTACCTCCTGTGACGCACCCAGTGCGTGGCAACGCAACCTGATTGTACTCCTTGGTACTCCACTGTACCGCCCGTACCACTGTACCGTGCTGGCTACCGTCAGCAGCTATGTATATTGAGTGTGACAACTTATAACTATGTTCTTTGTATCTCTGCAAAGGTCTCGTCATGTGCTAACCAGTGGTGGGTTTTGTTTTAAGCCATGTCGAGACCTTCCATTTAATATGTAGTATCAATAGAGAAGTTGATAGATAAGACAATGGGAGTTCAGAGAGAGAGAGTGAGTTAGACTTCAGAGCGAGAGGGTAGCAACGCGCCACGCTGCCAGGGGGGTGGTTGCCAGACGTATGGACTGGTTGGCAGCCTTGCGTTTATAGCTAGGCGCGACAGGGTTGGTAGTCCATTGCCGCCTGCCTATGCTGCCTGGGCTGCCCATGTTGTCGTACAGCACATTGCCTGGAGGCTCGCTGTGTGTTCCATGATCAGGTTGCCTAGAACCTTTGAGATTCTAACATCCCTTGCCCTCTCTCCCAACTTCTCACGGTTGCACTCTTTCTCTCTGACGACATTACTCTCATTTCATTCTTCTCTCTATTTAAATGCATAACCTTCCCTTGAGGTCCTAAAGGAGTTTCAGCACTCACCTCTCGTATTACTCTTAGGACAAGCATATATTTACATGTATTAGATTTAAGGGGTTAATGTGAACAGCGATCTTCTTGATGAGGATAGTTGGTGAACGTTCTACATGTTCACGAGTTATATGCCCCGCTCATCATCCAATTTGTGACTAGACTGGTGCCATGTGTAAGAGCCCGACCATGCCCAGGAGTTGTCTGTAGAGGGGCGAGGACTTAGCCTTGATTTGCATACCGAGCCAGGAGCGAGTGTAGTACCAGAGACTACAGCTCGCTCGTAGTGCCGGTATAGTAGAGTAACGTAATTTATCTGTCCTTGTGTTCTCTACAGTCTTTTCCTGGGTTCTCGCTTTCGGTGCTGGGACTCGTTGTTCCTGTGACTTGGCCTGCTAGCTAGAACACATGGGGATGATGAGTGGGATATATCTTTATTTTACTATGCACTGCAGCTCTCTTTAAGTATATGTATGTAACACTTTACAATACACATTACTCACACACAAGACAACACTATTAATACTTTCATGTATCAATTAACTGCACTGTCGTTTTGCTGCTGTGTCCGGAGTTCTATTGCGTAGGGCGCATACGGACTCAGAGGGGAGACAGAGTGAGAGAAGCGAAGTAGCCTATGCGGTAGTAGGCTACCGGCGCAGTACTGTTGCCTGCAACCTTTTAGTTATTCCAAGTATAGATTCATTATTATAATAAGTGACTACTATTTATGTTCCTTCCATGTGTATTATTAGGTATCTACTGGATCATGAACATCTTGTATGCTACATGCTAGTGCATGTTAGTAGGGGACAGTTATTCTAGTGCACGCGCTTTCAAGTAGGCGTGTACATTTGTCATTTAGCATTTCACTGTCATACCTTTAGCCTGCTTCTATTCTACATTATTAGAGGCTTAATATTAACGTAGTTTCTTGAGTATTGCATTTCTTTAGTAATAACGTAACCTATAAATGTCTGAGGGAGTTTAGCCTTATAGCCTACCCCTGTTGTACACTTTCGCCGAGTTAAGGTACCTCGTTACCATAGACGATAACTCTGTAGGGCGTTGGTGCTTTTGTTGTCTGGAGCATATAGTATTTGGGACTGGAATCGAGCGTGTCGTTGTCACATAAGCCATTTCTGTCCTACGATCAAGAATCCCGAATATGTATTGCCGATCCAGCCGTAACAAAATGGCGACCTTGCACAAGATTCAGTAGTATCCTATCACATGTTTTTTTGGAGAACTATTCTATGCTACCTAGTAGAGCTGGCTAGAATTTTCTTGCATATTGGAGGAATTTTTATTGTCATTATTGTATTGGTGGACTTGCAGATTGTTTCGTTAGGGGTGTCTAGAGTAGAGTCATTCAAGCATCTTTAACATTTTGTGAGTCGAGACTGCAATTAGTAATAAGCACTTTTTTTTTTTATGAACAGCAATTGTATAACCAGCACTATGTCTAATGACTCATCATTTACGGGGGAGGATAACACGGTACAGCCTAGTGACCAGCAAGTACAACAGATATTTAGGGAGGGGAGTGTTATAAGTGGAGAGAGGGATGCCCGGGCATTTTTGCAGACACCTTTGACCGAACAGCGCCTGCAGGCTATTGATTGTTACGGTCTTCGCTGTTTAGCCACGGTTTTGGGGCGGGACTGTCCTGACAGTTGGCCCAAGAAGAATTTGGTGGCATGTTTGTTGGGTGATGGCGATGGGGCGGTGGGTGGAGTGGGGTCTTGGGGGGTTCCCTCCAGGCCTCCATTCCACTCTACCCCTGAGCTGGGCCCTCAGCCAGCGAGTCTTAGCACGATGCAGCAGGAGGGTTCTCAATGGCAAGCTGGCTTACCCGTAAACACGTCTCGGTGTGGATCCCCCATTTTGTGCTCTCCCCCCCCAGGCCTGTCTCCTGAGATGTTATTTCAGCTAGAACTAGCTAAGCTTAAGTTGCAAGAGAGTCAACAGGCTAGTATAGAACGGATTAAGCTGCAGGAGACTCAGATACAACAGGCTAGTATAGAACGGATTAAGCTGCAGGAGACTCAGATACAACAGGCTAGTATAGAACGCATAGAGGTTGCTAGAATCCAAGCCAATCAGGATGCAACCAGGTACCAGGCTGAAATGGATGTCGAGAAGTCTAGAGTAGAGACCACGGGGCGTCATCTCGGTGGTGGGCACCGGGTTACAGACTCACTTTCGCATTTAATTAAGTTAGTACCCGCATTTGATGAGACAGCAGTGACTGAGTTTTTTGCTCGTTTCGAAAAGAAGTGTCGTGAGTATGACTGGCCGGAGGTTAAATGGGCAGCATTAGTTTCATCACGTCTAGTGGGTAAGGGGTTGAAAGCCTACGATGCACTGTCACTGGACGAGAGTGTCGTGTATGGACTGGTGAAGGAGGCTGTGCTCCGGGCCTACGAACTGCAACCCGAAACTTATAGATTGAAGTTCCGTGGCGTGAATAAGAAGAGCGACGTCAGTTTTATGGAGCACGCACGGGACTTAACAGATGCATGTAATAACTGGTTTCGGTCCGAGCACGCAGAGTCGGCTGAGGAAATTAAGCAACTTTTCTATCTGGAACAGTTTTACAAATGTACTGGAACCGATCTTACGCTGAACATTAAGGAAAAATGTCCCAAGACAGTAGAGGAGGCTGCCAAGATGGCAGACCTCAGATTATCATTGATTCGTGGTTGCGGTGCCGCTCAGAGGGCTGAGTCAGGGCAGAAGGGGCGCTATACCCCACCCACCAGAGTTTTCGATAATAACAAATCCTATGACACACATAACCACACTAAAAGCATTGCACCTAATAACACCTACAAACACAAGCCTCTCCCGTTTACTAAAGGTCAGGCCCCTTCTTCGCCCGCACAAGGGAAGAAGCCCATTGGGGATGTGAAATGTTACAAATGTCAGAAGCTAGGCCATTATTCACGTGAGTGCCCTAGTAACACTCCCGCTAAGCCGGTTGTTATGCCCTGTTTTTCTACAGGTTTAACTTGGGTAATGTGAGTTCTAATTGACTGGGTATAGAAGGCTGCATGCACAATACAAGATATGAGGAATAGAGAACACAAAGAAACACATGGTAGCAAGTTACACGATCACGTTTATTAATATACCACTGCAGAATACTTGTGTAAGACAATATAATAGAATGGAACAACACTAGCATAAGTGGATCTGGATGGAGCCTAGTCTCCCACTTCCAACGTTCAGGTATTAATCTTTTGATCACTGGCTTTGATTTAACAGGTTTATATACCGAAGACCATCAATGTTACTTATAGATTCCTATTCACTGTTAGATTTATTACTGGTAGCTCTGGTGCACAAGTAGTAGTTCACAGACTAGATTAGACACGCGTATTTTAGAGCACGGGAATTCTAGAGTAACCTCAGAGGGGTACTGATCTAAGTTTTATATCCTTGTTTCAGAAATACATAGAACGCAAATCAGTGGGCGAACGTTAGATATCACTAGAGTTTTAATATCTGAATAAGGTAATTACGAGAGTCAAGGTCGCCTGTTAATTAATGAGCACTGATCGCTTAGTACGTCCCAAATGGAATGGTTAAGTCTGTATTACATTGGGCAAGGTCTTAGCCACTTCGTAGAAATATTTAATTAGTGAAATCTCTAAACAGCACAGTAAGATGTAGTACTGCTAAAGAGAATCTTGGGTAGTATCTGATGGGTCTGGTCCTGGTTATCTTGCGTCCATGATGTTGGGGGCTAACGACTGGTTCCGCGGCCGTCCAGGGTGTCCATATGTGTGAAGTTCTTAAATACGTGGGCAGGCAGGGTTGTGGTTTGAGAGGGGTTGAATCTAGACTTCAGAGATGGAGCTGCTTCGAGCCATGATGGATGCTTCACATGTCTCACTCTCCAGACTGGAACAAGACCTCACGGGCTTCACCGTGTTGAGCGGTGGAATGTACAGGCTCTCAGCCTATGCCCGAGAGGGAGTAGATGGAATATAGAAAAAAAAAAAAAAAAAAAAAAAAAAAGACTGATTTTATTTCCGGGAGAGACATGGATGGGATTTCGAGGAGTGGTTGAAGTTGAGAGGTTGATTATGTTGTTTGGGGCGAGAGAGAGAGTATTTTGGGGTTTAGCCAAGGTGGAAAAAGTTTTGTGGTTGGATTGGAATGGGAGTGGTATTTTGTCGAGCGGGATCTTTGGGGGGGGGAATTTGGGGCGGGTGGGGTAACGGTGAAGAGGGGGAGGTTGAAAGTTTAGCGGGGCTCATGATGGTGGGGGACCGACTGGTGAGCAGGTGTTCGGTACGCATGAGGGGGGGGAAATCACTGTGGTGGGAGTCACGCGTGAGGGGGGGATTAACGGCGCGTGTGGGAGGATCAGAGTGGTGGGGTGTGTCGGTGGCAGTAACGGTTTGCTTAGAGGTTATCTGGGGTTGGTGAGTTTGTCTGTCATGAGGGGGTGAGTCAAGTGTGGGGTGTTGAAGTTTATTAGGGGTGTGAATTGTGGGGGGGTGGAAGGGAGCTACTGACTGAAAACTGTCACAAGGGAGATTTTGTTGGTGGGGGAATAGCTGAGTATTTCTGGGGGAAGGGGGGGAACATGGTTGGGTCCCTAGGTCGTCACGCGTGAGGGGAGGATTAACGGCGCGTGTGGGAGGATCAGAGTGGTGGGGTGTGTCGGTGGCAGTGACGGTTTGTTTAGAGGTTATCTGAGGTTGGTGGGTTTGTCTGTCATGAGGGGGTGAGTCAAGTGTGGGGTTTTGAAGTTTATTAGGGGTGTGAATTGTGGGGGGTGGAAGGGAGCTACTGACGGAAAACTGTCACAAGGGAGATTTTGTTGGTGGGGGAATAGCGGAGTATTTCTGGGGGAAGGGGGGGAACATAGTTGGGTCCCTAGGTCGTCACGTGTGAGGGGAGGATTAACGGCGCGTGTGGGAGGGTCAGGGTGGTGAGAGGTGAGTGAGTTAGGAAACGGGATTTGTTGGGGGGACTGCGGCGGGTTGGTGGGGGAAAAGTTAGGTGTAGAACAGGGGTTATTGGTAGAGGACTGATGTCTTGATTTGGGGTTTTTAACATGACGAATTTTGGGAATCTTCTTGGTGGCAGTCACGGTCTGGTTAGCGGTTATCTGGGGTTGGTGGGTTTTTTTGACAGGACGAGTTTGGGGAATTTTCTTGGTGGCAGTCTCGGTCTGGTTAGAGGTTATCTGGGACTGGCGAGTTCGTTTGACATGAGAGGGCGAGACGAGTGTGGGGTTTCGACGTTTTCTAGGGGTGTGAACTGTGTGGGGGTGGAAGGGAGCTACCGACTGAAAACGGTCACAAGCTACCGACGGAAAACGGTCACAAGGGAAATTTTGTTGGTGGGGGGATAGCTGAACATTTCTGGGGTCATGGGGAAAATAGGTTGTGGTAGGCCTACATAGGTAGGCATAGCTAGAATACGGGGCTTGTTGGGGGGGCTGCGGAGGGTTGGTGGGGGAAGAGTTAGGGATGGTCGGAGAGGATAGAGGCAAGGAAGAGTGCACTGGGGTTGGACTTTCACCGGAAGTCATTTTGGAAGGGTGCACGGAGTCTTGGATAGGGGCTGAAGGGTTGGATAGGGGATTCATCGAACTGCGTAGGCATTCTTCTCTGATGGAGAGCATATGTTCTTCGAATAAGGCATATGTTGTTTTGGGGTAGGATAGAGGCAAGGAAGAGTGCACTGGGGTTGGACTTTCAACTGATTTGACTGGGGGCGGGAGTTAGATTTATAGGCTCGGTTCTGGACCCTGTAGACAGTAGGGATCTCGAGTCTTATGAACTTAATTGAGCTCTCAATAGAAATGGAGACTAGGTAAGATGGTATTTACTGTTGTGGCACAGGGCTATAGGAAAGCCTTTATATTTCATATAACTGAGCCTTAGTAAGAGGTACTATTTTGGCTATACTGGACGTATTTAGGGGAGAGAGACTGGATCTACTTTGCGAGGAGGATGGGGACAGCTGTGATAGGAACGTCTCTCTAGATTGTTCAATCTTCATTCTATGGTATAGCTGAGGTGCTAATTTAGTGATCAGAGCATGCAAGAAAGGTAAATGGTTTATTGTGAGTTAATAGAGGTTAGTAAAGGTGTTAGTCATGCATGGTTAGTTCATTGATAGGAAGAATTCCTGTGCTACCTGGCAATGACTCGAAAGTCAAAACAGGGGCCAGGTATACCTCCGCGGGGGTGGGGGTCTCCCTCCTCGGGTGGGCAAAAAAGGGGGAGCTGGGCGCCCTCTCTCTGTGATCGTCGTCCGGCGGCTGTGGCTAGGGGCTTGCCATATCACCAGTGTTTCTAATAACCCTCTGTGTATGAGACAGATGTGGGTGTCTTTAATACCAAAACCGAAGGTGCCTTAGCTAGCTGGTTTTACTCGGCTGGTTGTTAATTGTAGAGTTTGCTGGATGTGGTGGAGACTGGGTTGCTAACTCTGCCACATTTATCTGGAAGTATGGCAATAGAAGTTAGTAACTGGCGGGGCGGCTAGCCTCGCACCGACGACCATTGGGTGCAGGGTTGTGAATGGGTTGTAAGAGAATAGATGGCATGCAAGGGGCTAGTAAAGTTCTAATGTTGTTCTGGCCTACTAAGTGAAGGTAGGCTGGATAGGAGTATATATATAAAAGGTTGGAGAGCGTTAGCAACGGACAATTCAAGGATCTTCAAGAGGTATGAGAGAGAGGCTAGGTCGGACAAGAGTCGAGAAGCGCGGGAATTCTTACTGAGAGGGGGGGAGAGTTCAAGGGCTACAGGGAAATTTTGCCCCTAAGGTCCCTGGGCGTGGGGGTGGCATTAGGCTACACTTGATATGGAAAGTTTGAAAAGGCAGTAGAATACGTTAGCCAAAATATGCTACCGGGGAATGCAACTATGGGGTGGTATATGAGTCTGGAAAAGATAGAGTTATGTGATCAGTCCGAGGGTTATGGATACTATTAGTTGGTCCTGGGAACTGCGTTTTCTATTAAAATATAAATATAAATACCAACAAAAGCGGCAGTTCGTAGGGGTACTTAGTTACTGTTTCGGGGTACTTATGACAGATACTGGTAACCAGGTTATCTTATACAATCTCTGGTTGGGGTAAGAGGTGTAAGACACGAAGTAAATTGGCGTAGTGTGGGCTGTGGATACGAAGGAGGCAAGGGGAAGACGTATGACAATTGTGGAAAGTAAATGGAAAAAGGTGAACACAATGGCGGATAAAAAATACTTAACCTAAGGATTGCATACATAGATTTATGGGGCGATGGGTCTTCATAAAGCTCAGTCTGGCAAGACAAGATGTTAGGGAATGTTAATATTAATACTTAGTTACTAGAGGAACAATGCAAGGGGCGACTGAGCATGGGTTACATATATCTATACTCGTCATGGAAATGATATAAGAGGTCTAGGGACAATCGTGGGTGTTTCAACTTCTAAAATATATAACATCTACTTCTCGGATGCAAGAACATACATAGATATAATTATGGCTGTCTGATGTGTTGGCATTGGCTCAACGTCGGGACAGGGCATGGTTGTTTTTAATATGAATGTATATTCCTGTTCATCATCTTTGTAGCAAGGACAGTGCCGCTATGTCGTATCAATGCTGGTGGCAGTTAATATTATAGACTTAGTTACTAGAGGAACAAATGCAAGGGGTGACTGGGCAGTGGGCACGGGTTACATATATCTATACTAGTCATGGAAAATGATATAAGAGGTCTAGGAACAAACGTGGGTGTTTTAACTTCTAAGATATATATAAAATCTACTTCTCGGATGTAAGAACATACATAAATATTATGGCTGTCTGATGTGTTGGCATTGGCTCAACGTCGGGACAGGGCATGGTTGTTTTTAATATGAATGTATATTCCTGTTCATCATCTTTGTAGTTAGGAGTGTAGGACACGAGGGGGTTAGTGTACGTGAGGTGTGGAAAAATGGTCAGTTTAGAAAAGTTAAAGAAAGTGCGGCCATGAGCTGCTTAGCCCTGCGGGCTTGGGCCTGTCTGAAATGGCTGGCTCGGTCAGCTGGTCCTTTCGTTCTGTGGACCTTTCTTTTGGTGTTTCTGTGTGGTGTTCGTTCGTGGCTTCTGTGGTGGGCTTCTCATTCTGGGGCATTTTACCGGTGTCATTGGTTCACAGTATCGGTGTGTCTCTGAAGGCTGCAGCAACTGCCCGGGGTAGGTTGTCAGCAGCTGAGGCACACGCGGTAAAGAAGCGTACGGAAGGCTCGACACCTGTCCGGGACACTTTCTGTAGCCATCGGGGACACGGGTTTGTGAGCTGGGGGAGTGAACTACGGAGGGTTGACTTGCTGAGGGATACGGGGGCTTCGCAAACTTTGTTGAGGAACTTCACAGGGAAACCGATAAATGCGGCCAGAGTTGTTGTGGTGCAGGGTATAAATGCTACGAGGTCATACCCACTTGTGAGGTTGGAGTTGAGAGTGGGAGAGGTGTGTAGGGAGCTGGATGTAGGGATCGTTGAGTGTTTGCCAGTTGAGGGCGTCGACCTTCTTCTCGGCAACGACTTTGCGGTGCCCACTTCCGGGACTCCACCCTTAGTCGTTGCCGAGAGGGCGGCCGACGTGGATGGTGAGAATCGGGAATGGGTTGGGAGGTGCCAACAGGATGAGATGGCCTGTGTGGTAACCCGATCTCGCTCTGCGGCTCCTGCACAGCCTAGCACTCAACCTCGGGGACAGTGGAGGAAGGATCAGGAGAAGGTTGCTAAGGGCAGGAAAAGGGACATTGATTCTGCTGCACTTCTCGGTGATTCGGTACTTGGACCTATAATAAACACGGGAGTTGACTCTGGCCCAGATATGGTGTGTAACAAGGCAGAGTTGGGTAAGACTTCGCGTGAGGCAAGAGCTGTAGCGAGAGCCACTAAGGCAGTAGAGCCTACTAGCCGGGGTAATGTCTTATTACAAAACCATCTTGATGCATTGACGCCCAGGGACATTAGTGAGCAGCAGCTGCAAGACGCTAGCCTAGCTCGTTATAGCAATGGTGCCATAGAGTTGGAGGAAGATGGGGATGCGAAGCCGGGAGATTTCTTTAGGCTCAACAGGATATTGTACCGCAGATTTCTAGACCCCAAATCGAAGTGGGAGGGCGGTGCGAGGGTAGTAGACCAGGTGGTTGTTCCAAATAAGTATAGAGAGTCCTTATTGTGTCTGGCGCATGATGTGCCGGTGGCGGGTCATTTGGGGGTAACAAAAACATTGGCGGCATTGGGCAGGTTTTTCTGGTGGCCTGGGGTCAAGGCTGATGTCTGTGCATGGGTGGCTGGGTGTGCGACCTGCCAGACAACGGGGAAGCCTAACCAGACCATCCCGAAGGCACCTTTGTTTCCCATACCTGTCACCGGGCCTCCGTTCAGCAAAGTTGTAGTAGATTTGGTTGGCCCTTTCCCGCCTACTAGTAGTGGCAATAAATTCCTGTTGACAATCATGGATGTGGCTACGAGATACCCGGACGCATACCCCATGAGAAACGGCTCGGCAAAGGCAGTTGTTAAAAACTTATTATTGTTCTGTTCCCGTTATGGATTTCCACGTGAGGTGCAGTCAGACCAGGGGAGCAATTTTACATCCAAATTGTTCAAGCAAACCCTTCAGTTGCACGGTATATGTTCTGTAGTGTCGTCAGCCTACCATCCCGAGAGTCAGGGAGTCTTGGAGCGGTGGCACTCGACCCTGAAGAATATGCTACGCTGTTACTGTGCAGAACATGACACTGATTGGGATTTGGGTCTGCCGTATGTTCTGTTCGCTGCACGTGAAGTCCCAGGAGAGAGCCTGGGGTTCAGTCCAAATCAACTAGTCTTTGGCCATAATGTGAGAGGACCTTTAAGTATAGTGAAAGAGATCTGGGAGGGCGAAGAGAAGCCGGGGTCTGTACTTAAATATATCCTTGAGAGCCGGGAGAGACTTATAGGTTGCATGGCAGCGGCAGGTAATAACTTGGTTAATGCACAGGCGGTCATGAAGCACCAGTATGACGCCAAGGTGAAGCTTCGGGAGTTTTCGGTGGGTCAGGAGGTAATGTTGCTTTTACCTTTGCCTGGACACCCCCTTTCTGCCAAGTTTATTGGGCCGTATGTGGTGGCTAAGAAACTGTCCGACCTTGATTATCTCGTTGCAACACCTGACCGTAGAAAAAAACATCAGTTATGTCATGTTAACCTCATGAAAGAGTATGTGAGACGCCCCTCAGAGCCTCTCACTGTCCCTGTGCTGGCCTGCAGCGGCCAGGGTGGAGAAGGAGGTGGGGACAGTCATGCTGCTGAGGAGGATAGCTGGGACTGTGTCATTTCCGCGGAACAGTGGGCGGGGAATACTGAACAAGAGGCTAGGCAAGCTGTAAGTCACCTGCCTGAGCACCAGGGTGCTGCTGTCCTAGGCCTGTTCAGGTCATACCCCTCTGTTTTCGCCGAACACCCAGGTCTCACTACTCAGGTAACGCACGACGTGGACGTCGGTGATAATGTGCCCTTCAAGTCAGTGCCCTACCGTGTGCCCCCGGTAAAGTTGCCAGCTTTACGGGAGGAGTTAAAGTACATGGTTGAGAGAGGGATGATCACTGAAGGTTATGTGAAGTGGACATCACCCGTCACGTTGCAGCCAAAACCTGACGGCAAGGTGCGGTTCTGCATAGATTTTCGTAGGCTAAATGGCTTGACCACTACCAACCCTTACCCTTTGCCTCGAGTTGACGACAGCGTGGACAAGATAGGGAATGCAAAGTACCTTACTAAAATTGATCTTGTAAAAGGCTACTGGCAAGTACCCCTGTCGGACCGAGCTAAGCAAGTTTGTGGTTTTGTGGTAGATGGCAAGACCTACCAATGTAACGTAATGCCTTATGGGCTTAAGAACGCACCTGCCACGTTTCAGAACCTGATGAACGATATTTGTGACGAAATCCCTAACTGCACGGTCTACCTTGATGACGTGATAGTGTATGATGACGATTTTGAAAATCACCTAAGGCACTTAGAGACCCTGTTTGGGAAGTTGCACGATGCTGGGCTGGTGGTGAACCTGAGGAAGTGCGAGTTTGTAAAGGCTACTGTGCAGTATCTTGGCTTCGTGGTCGGGTTAGGCCGGGTGTGCCCCCCCCTGAGCAAGATACAGGCTATCAATATGTTTCCCAGGCCCACCACTAAGCGCCAGGTCATGCGGTTCCTAGGTATGATAGGCTATTATAGGCGCTTCATCCGGGGATACTCTACTGTCTTAGCACCGTTAACTGATCTACTGTCGAAGTCAGTGAAGTTCTGTTGGGCTGCGGAGTGTCAGAGGGCTTTCGACCTAGTCAAGCACCTGCTGTGTACACATCCGATTTTGAGAGCCCCAGACTTCTCCAGGAGTTTTCAGCTGGCGACTGATGCCAGCGGTGTGGGTGCCGGGGCAGTGTTACTGCAGACTGATTCCGAGGGCTTGGAACACCCAGTGAGCTTCTTTTCTCGCAAGTTTAATTCGGCACAAAGGAATTACTCGACTATAGAGAAGGAGCTTCTTGCTATCGTTTTGTCGCTCAAACATTTCGAAGTTTATGTTCCAGCCTACGGCCCGGTAGTGACGATTTATACGGACCATCATCCCTTGAAATTCCTAAATCAGTTTCACAATCGGAATATGCGGTTGACCAGGTGGTCCCTAATGCTCCAAGAGTATAATCTCAACATTCAGCATATTGCCGGGAGTGAGAACGTGATAGCAGATTGTCTATCAAGGGTTGATGATCCAGGATAGTCGTGCATGGTGTGGGGGTTGAGCAGGAGTAAAATTAGGCTATCATAACGCCGTCCAAAAAGATTATAAAACAATAAAATAAACGAGAATTTTTTTTTTTAGTTTTGTAAGTCTTTATTATTGTAGCATGATGCATGCGATATTGTGTTTTATGTATAATTCACACTTCAGTTGTTGTGCACCTTTTGCAATTAGTGGCAGCTAAGGGTAGCAGGTCGGTTGGTTGCCTGTCAGATTTTGATAATGCTTCTAAGGTCGATTATCTAAAATCTTGGGGGGGCTGTGACGCACCCAGTGCGTGGCAACGCAACCTGATTGTACTCCTTGGTACTCCACTGTACCGCCCGTACCACTGTACCGTGCTGGCTACCGTCAGCAGCTATGTATATTGAGTGTGACAACTTATAACTATGTTCTTTGTATCTCTGCAAAGGTCTCGTCATGTGCTAACCAGTGGTGGGTTTTGTTTTAAGCCATGTCGAGACCTTCCATTTAATATGTAGTATCAATAGAGAAGTTGATAGATAAGACAATGGGAGTTCAGAGAGAGAGAGTGAGTTAGACTTCAGAGCGAGAGGGTAGCAACGCGCCACGCTGCCAGGGGGGTGGTTGCCAGACGTATGGACTGGTTGGCAGCCTTGCGTTTATAGCTAGGCGCGACAGGGTTGGTAGTCCATTGCCGCCTGCCTATGCTGCCTGGGCTGCCCATGTTGTCGTACAGCACATTGCCTGGAGGCTCGCTGTGTGTTCCATGATCAGGTTGCCTAGAACCTTTGAGATTCTAACATCCCTTGCCCTCTCTCCCAACTTCTCACGGTTGCACTCTTTCTCTCTAACGACATTACTCTCATTTCATTCTTCTCTCTATTTAAATGCATAACCTTCCCTTGAGGTCCTAAAGGAGTTTCAGCACTCACCTCTCGTATTACTCTTAGGACAAGCATATATTTACATGTATTAGATTTAAGGGGTTAATGTGAACAGCGATCTTCTTGATGAGGATAGTTGGTGAACGTTCTACATGTTCACGAGTTATATGCCCCGCTCATCATCCAATTTGTGACTAGACTGGTGCCATGTGTAAGAGCCCGACCATGCCCAGGAGTTGTCTGTAGAGGGGCGAGGACTTAGCCTTGATTTGCATACCGAGCCAGGAGCGAGTGTAGTACCAGAGACTACAGCTCGCTCGTAGTGCCGGTATAGTAGAGTAACGTAATTTATCTGTCCTTGTGTTCTCTACAGTCTTTTCCTGGGTTCTCACTTTCGGTGCTGGGACTCGTTGTTCCTGTGACTTGGCCTGCTAGCTAGAACACATGGGGATGATGAGTGGGATATATCTTTATTTTACTATGCACTGCAGCTCTCTTTAAGTATATGTATGTAACACTTTACAATACACATTACTCACACACAAGACAACACTATTAATACTTTCATGTATCAATTAACTGCACTGTCGTTTTGCTGCTGTGTCCGGAGTTCTATTGCGTAGGGCGCATACGGACTCAGAGGGGAGACAGAGTGAGAGAAGCGAAGTAGCCTATGCGGTAGTAGGCTACCGGCGCAGTACTGTTGCCTGCAACCTTTTAGTTATTCCAAGTATAGATTCATTATTATAATAAGTGACTACTATTTATGTTCCTTCCATGTGTATTATTAGGTATCTACTGGATCATGAACATCTTGTATGCTACATGCTAGTGCATGTTAGTAGGGGACAGTTATTCTAGTGCACGCGCTTTCAAGTAGGCGTGTACATTTGTCATTTAGCATTTCACTGTCATACCTTTAGCCTGCTTCTATTCTACATTATTAGAGGCTTAATATTAACGTAGTTTCTTGAGTATTGCATTTCTTTAGTAATAACGTAACCTATAAATGTCTGAGGGAGTTTAGCCTCATAGCCTACCCCTGTTGTACACTTTCGCCGAGTTAAGGTACCTCGTTACCATAGACGATAACTCTGTAGGGCGTTGGTGCTTTTGTTGTCTGGAGCATATAGTATTTGGGACTGGAATCGAGCGTGTCGTTGTCACATAAGCCATTTCTGTCCTACGATCAAGAATCCCGAATATGTATTGCCGATCCAGCCGTAACACTCCCTACCTTCCCACATCCATATTATTATGTATACCTTTCCTCCCTACCTTCCTACATCCATATTATTCTGTATACCTTTCCACCCTACCTCCCTACATCCATATTATTCTGTATACTTTTCCTCCCTACATCCATATTATTCTGTATACCTTTCCTCCCTACCTTCGTACATCCATATTATTCTGTATACCTTCCTCCCTACATCCATATTATTCTGTATACCTTTCCTCCCTACCTTCTTACATCCATATTATTCTGTATACCTTTCCTCCCTACCTTCCTACATACATATTATTCTGTATACCTTTCCTCCCTACATCCATATTATTCTATATACCTTTCCTCCCTACCTCCCTCTCTTCCTACATCCATATTATTATGTATACCTTTCCTCCCTATCTCCATATTATTCTGTATACCTTTCCTCCCTACATTCCTACATCCATATTATTCTGTATACCTTTCCTCCCTACCTCCCTACATTCATATTATTCTTCATGCTTTTCCTCCCTACCTTCCTTCACCCTCTGTAACACTATTTGATCCAAGGAGGGATCTTTTTGGATCTCCCCCGTTTCGCTCCTCCATTAGTTTGTAGATTTTAAGACTTTTCCTCTGGGCGAGCGATAGGGAATCTGTAACTCTAAATATCCCAGCCTGCGGCTGGGATATCGCTCGCCCAGACAAATATTGATAACCAAATTTTGCATTACATAAGTCTCCTTGGAATTGATGTTATCCTAAATAAACCCTTGAGGATTATGATGCACGTATACAGTTTATTCTGGCTATCATTAGACTATTTTATACAGCTTAGGAAGGACCTGTGGGAGTCAAGAGGTGTAAGACTGTCCCAATCAACCCTCTGACTTCCTTATACCTTTCCTAATCTTATTATTAGCTCTGGATCTCCCAAGTGGTGTGTATCAAAGCTTAGGACTCATCCTCATCGTTGAAATCATCCTGATCGTTGGACTCATCCTCATAGTCGGACTAATCCTCATCGTCGGACACATCCTCATCGTCGGACTCATCCTCATAGTCGGACTCAACCTCATCGTCGAAATTATCCTCATTGTCAGACTCATCCTCATATGTGGACTCAACCTCATCCTCGGACTCACTCTCCCCATCATCAGGAAATGTGCGTGGAAGGCCCAAAAGAGAGGGCAGGATGGTGTTCAGCCTTGTGATGACTTCGGTGAAGGATGGTCGGTCTTCCTGTTTGTACTCGACCATGTCGGCAACAAGTTCCTGAAGACCCTCTGGCCAAGCTTCCATCCGTCCAGCCTTTATCTGTTTCTTTACCGACCTTTCAATCATCATACCAAGAGCAAAAATGTCACAGGCAAAAGAAGCCCCCCCCCCCCCCCCCCCCCATGTTGAAGAAAACTTTGGGTGCGTACAACAGATAGAACATGTAGTTAGTGTTGTCGAAATCCCCAATACAGTATCTGACATTTGTTTCCCGAGGGTCCCCATTCCTAAGTCAATATAAGAAGCTTCAACATTCCCCAGGCCAGCCATAGGAACCTTTCAACCTTGACAAACACAATATTTGCCTTTACGTCATGATGCAGCACCCCTGCCGCGTGTCAGTGCCAAGAACACCTCCACCAACATTCGTGCAGTAAGTTGGCCATTCACTTCAGCTAGAGTCTTTCCCTCAATACAGGCAAAAATAGGAGGGATTGGTGGGAGCAGTTGGCCAACAAGACTGAGGAGCCACCAGCACCCTGTAGATGGTCTAGCAACAAGGCCTCGTGCCAAAAGTTCTGCAGTGTTTACGGTCAATAACATTGCCCCTTTTTTACCCTTGTACCTAAACAGGAAGGTTTTGCAAGTCGCTCCAGAGCTGAGAGAACATTTATTTGCAAGATGTGACTTTAGCTCTTCTTTTAATAAAGTAAGCGTTTCAATATACTCGTTTTCTTTTAATCAAGTGAGACAGAAAATTAAAATTGTATGGATAACTTTAAAATATATTTTAATTAGCTCGCAAACACGATCACAACGTCTACATGTATATTTATGAACTCACACATTTACACTCCCATTTAAACTTCTAAATACATACTCGGTTAGCGACGACGTTCCCCATAATGTTGCGGCTTGTCCTGAAAGCTGAATAGACAGATTAACAGAAGGTGAAATTAATCACCATACACCATAAGTATTGCAAGGCAAATACTATTCCATTCCTGGATAACTGGACCCTCTTCTATGGTAAGGATGAACTGTATGCCCAGGATGGAGTACATCTCTCTCGACTAGGAGTTTCGACCTTAGCCAGCTCACTCGACAAGTTTGTTGCGGGGTTTTGTTAATAAACCATAGGTGTGTAAGTAAAATAGAATCCCAGCCACATGAAATTGATAGTAATGACGAACATTCTGATAGCGTAGATTTTCCGTCTAGGTCTAGGTTCAACAGGTAAAAAAAAATTAGTTAAAAACAATAGAAAAAATAGTTGCAAATACAAGTAATAGGTTGAGGGTTTATTATACAAATTGTAGGAGTTTATGTAACAAAATGAACGAACTTAGAGCACTTGTTAGCAAAGAAAATATAGACATAATAGCGCTAACTGAAACATGGATTAATACAGAAAC
>JBAKBP010027596.1:0-29872 GCA_037953745.1 Lithodes maja | reverse complement strand
CCCCTTGATACGCGAGCACGGTCTACGTTTTGCGAGGCCCAGGCGACGCAGTAGCCGTCTGCGCAGGCCTCGTGGTGGCATACGCCTGCCTTCCCTCCCGCTTACCCTCCCTCCCACAGTCCCGCTCATAGCCACGCAGAACCAAACGTTTGTAGCGCCTGCCATTCGGTAACGTTTTTCGCCATGCCACGCAAATATAAGAAGATTACACACAAAATGAAGGTGGAAGTGTTGGATCGCAAGAAGAAAGGAGAAGGAAACTGTGCAATAGGCCGTGCTATGGGCTTGTCAGAGTCAACTGTGCGGACGATTTGGTCAGGGAGGGAGAAGCTGGAGAAAATCGTGAAGTCCTACGGTGCGTCCATGTTTGACGATAGGTCCCGGAGCAACAACCCAGCCATGGTTGTCATGGAACGGTATCTGACTGCCTTTGTAACAAGAAAATATAGGGAGCAAGTCCCTATTGATGGGCGGTATATAAGGGACCAAGCAAAGGTGCTTTATGCCACTGCTGTCAAGAAGACAAAAACAGGTGGAAATATAAACTTCAAAGCCTCGAAAGGCTGGCTAAACCGTTTCCTTAAACGTAAAGAACTGAAAAATAGGAAAGTTTCAGGTGAGAGAGGATCCGCAGATCTGGCTGCAGCCAATGAATTTCCAGCAATTTTAAAAACAATACTCGAAGAAGGAAACTATACAGGGGATCAGGTGTACAACGTTGACGAGAGTGGCTTGCAGTATAAGACCATGCCTAAGTCAACCTACCTATCAAAACATTTAAAGCAAGCCAGAGGGAGAAAAATTGACAAGTCCAGATTTACTGTAATGTTTACAATGAATCTTTCCGGTAGTCACAAGATGCGACCAGTAATTGTTCATACCGCTGCCCGCCCTAGATGCTATAAAAACCTACGAAACATGGATGATACAGGCACTTATTGGTATAAAACTGCCAATGGTTGGATGACTAGTGCCATTATGGGAGAGTGGCTACAAAATCATTTTGTGCCTGACGCTCGTATGAAATGCCGGGAATTAGGCCAACCATTCAAAGCGCTTTTGTTGATGGACAACGCTCCCTGTCACCCAGAATATCTCAAATTCCTGGATCCGAATGTGCAAATAGTTTTTATGCCACCCAAGACCACCTCCATCATCCAACCATTGGACCAAGAAGTAATTTCGAATGTAAAATTCTTCTATCAAACCCGCCTCTACAACTATCTGCGTGAAAAGACAGAGACAACTGATGAACTTGATGCCATGGAGTTGGAATTAACATCTGAGGAAGAACCAGACCAACCAGAACCAGGACGACCAGAACCAGACCAACCACAACCAGAACCAGCACAACCAGAACCAGGACGACCAGAACCAGACCAACCATAACCAGAACCAGCACAACCAGAACCAGGACGACCAGAACCAGACCAACCACAACCAGAACCAGCACAACCAGAACCAGGACGACCAGAACCAGACCAACCACAACCAGAACCAGACCAACCAGAACCAGGACGACCAGAACCAGACCAACCACAACCAGAACCAGCACAACCAGAACCAGGACGACCAGAACCAGACCAACCACAACCAGAACCAGACCAACCAGAACCAGACCAACCACATGAACCAGCACAACCAGAACCAGCACAACCAGAACCAGACCAACCAGAACCAGGACGACCAGAACCAGGACGACCAGAACCAGACCAACCACAACATGAACCCGCACAACCAGAACCACTAGAACAAGATCAAATGACTGTAACACGTTTTTGGAAGGCTTTCACTATTAAGCATGCCATTGACTTCCTACTTCTTTCATGGGCTGACATCAATGAGGCAACAATAAATCATGCCTGGCGTGAGCTGACGCCTCACCTCTGCGTTGCCAAGGACGATGACCCAAGGATACAGACGGTCCCCCAAGCTGAGGCTGCAACAGTTGAGGCAGCACGCGCTGTGGCAGGTTTCAACGAGGTTTCTCTGGAAGAAATTCGTGAGGTGCAGGAAGCTGGCAATGAACAGTCTGCAGATGACACAGTGGAGCAAATAAATTTAGAAGACGCAGCCCATGAGATGAGAAACCAGCAGCCACAACCTGAACCTGCTTTGCCTGAACTGTCAGTCGGGCATCTCAGTCGGATCTTGGCTGCCGTGGACTGCCTTAAACACAGCTTTATGGCCGAGGAGACCTGCCCACTCAGGACACAAGAAGTCATCCTCAACGTAGACAGGGCATTTAGGTTCTATGCTGATCGCTACAACCAGGAAGTTAACCAGCGAACCCAGACATTGATGGACAGATTCTTACGCCCCCAACAACAACAGCAACAGGAAGAACGGGATGCCGAACCCCAGCCTTCAACCTCCAATGATACCGACGTGCCTGACGATGAGTTTGACGGGTTCATGAGAGAGGCAGAGATAGAAAGGAGACGCTTGGCACTTCAGAGAGTGAGGGAGGACCGGGAACAGTCATCGGAGAGCGAGGATGATCCCGGAGATGGGAACGGGGCCGGGGCAGTGTAGCTGAACTCGCCCCGCCTCGGAAGGGGTTTGCCTCGGAGCCCCCACTCTTCAAGGCTACCTAGCCTATCTACTACTAATTTTAAGGTAAGGTTTCATATTTGTATTCATTGTTGTTCTTATATTTAAGATATAGACTGTACTGTAGAGCCAAAAATGTCGAAAATAGGGCCAAAAATGTCGAAAATTGAGAGATGTCACCCATATCTAATTATTCCTATTTAAAGTTAGGTCCATAATACGCGGATTCCCAATACGCGATGCCTCCTGTCGCCCCTATTCTCGCGTATTGGGGGGGCTGACTGTATGTCCAACTTGCTCAAAACCGATCACTTCGAGTCGCCACACTAAGGGTTCAGTTCTCTGCTATTCATGCAGGAACTGGACCCACTTCACCTGCACAACACTTGCCTCCAAGAAACACTACACGAACACCTGGACCTGTTCCTCATGCCCCTCCCTCTCCCAGTCAAATCCCTCGCCTAAAACCTGTCCACCTCTCCTCCCCAACCCCCCTAACCTTCCCATATCATCCACTCCCCCCCCTAAAACCCGTCCACCTCTCCTCCCTAACCCACCTAACCTTCCCATACCATCCACATCCTCAACTCAACACACCACACCATATCCTAATCCATTCCAACCCCCATCTCCTGCTCCCCAATCCCCACCCCCACCTCACCCATCCCAACCCCCAGCCCCACCCTCACCCCCACCCCCTCCCTCACCCCCACCCTATCCTCGTGCAGCAGCACCCAACATACATCGTGCACATAACATTAACATTCTCCAATTGAACATAGATGGCATCAACACAAAGAAACACGAACTCTCACACTTCATCAAACAACACAACATACACATTGCCATCTTACAAGAAACAAAACTCCGCACAACACAAAAAACACCCACATTTCATGATTTCACCACCATCAGACAAGACCGGGCTGTCGGCGGAAGCAGTGGACTCATCACCCTGGTACACAAAGAAATATCATACATAGTTACCAGTGTACAAACCAAATCCCTCCTCCCCCCAAATGATAACACAACAGAAATACAATCAATTAAAATACGCACTGGCAACAACTCCAACATAACCATCATAAACACATACATCCCTCCCCAAACATCCCCTACAGTACCAAATGAATGCAGACCACACTTACAACACATCACAAACACCCCACACATCATCCTGGGTGGTGACTTCAACGCCAAGACGTCGTCCTGGTTTGTCGACAACCCCGACACAGACAGAGGGCTGGTACTACAAAACCAAACTGATAACCTCATCATCCTTAACGACATCCATCAACATACCCATATTCCTCACCAAGCCCTCTATAACCCATCATCTCCAGACATCACCTTTTGCTCCCCAGAACTCGCCCCCACAACATCCTGGAGGGTGGTCAGAACCTTAGGCTCTGACCACCTCCCGATCATTATCACCACCAAAACCAGACTCACCCTAGCTAGCCACAAACACACATACACCAATTATAAAAGAGCTAACTGGGAAGCATTCACAAATGAGACAGAACAACACTTCACAACTCTAAACAGTACACCCATCACTAACATCAACAATGCTGTACACATACTCAATAAAACTATCCAAAACGCTGACAAGAAACACATTCCAAGAGGTAACAGAAAAAGACAACCCCAACTTCACACCAGAAATTCAAAACCTCATCAGACAACGCGACATACTGAAACACTCCCCAGCACCCCACACACAAGACATCACACAACAAATCCAAGCACTCAACACCCAAACTAACAACAAAATACAAGAACAACAAAAACTAAATTGGAATAACTTCCTACAAACACTTGATCACAAAACAAACCCCAAAAAACTCTACAAAAGACTAAACAGCATCACACTTTCCAACAGCAACACAACACAATCACATGCTGCAATCACAACAACAGACTCTACTCCTTCATGTAAACAACAAGCAAACACTCTCATCAATCACTTCTCACATGTCAGCCACCTAAAACCTCACAAAGACGACCGACGTGTCATCCGACGTAAGAGACAATTCCCCACAGACCCTGACTATACACCCTTCACCAATCACCAGACAAAGCATAACATCAACAATCTCAAGCACTCACCCGCTTGTGGCCTAGACAACATAAGCAACATACACCTCAGACACCTGGGACCACAAGGCATGCAAGCACTCACTAACATATCAAACTACAGTTATTCACACAACACAATACCAGACATTTGGAAGCATGGTATCATCACCACATTCCCCAAACCCAACAAAGACCCCATGCTACCCTCCTCGCACCGCCCCATCACACTCCTTTGCTCCCCCTCCCAAGTCATGGAACGCCTAGTATTACAACTAATTACACCCGACCTACCCCTAGTTCCAACTCAACATGGCTTTAGGCCACTGCACTCCACAAACACTCTTCTCACAGACCTTACACAAAGAGCTTTTGACGGCATCAACTCAGCTAGACCACCACACAGATCACTATTAGCCACACTCGACATTAGTAAAGCCTTCAATGCCATCCCCCGCCACAACCTAACAAACAAAATCTACAACACAAACATGCACAACAACACAAAAAGGTGGCTGGCCAACTTCCTAGCAGGCAGATGTGCACACGTATCTTTTGCCGGTCAGTCATCTAAAATCAGAAACTTTCCAAACGGAGTCCCACAAGGATCCGTCCTATCGCCCGCACTCTTCAATCTGTACACGCATGATATAACTACACCCAATACGCCCCAAATAAATTTAGCCTCCTATGCAGATGACATAACACTCACATGCACACACCATGACCCAAAAAGAGCAACAGATCTCCTTCAACCCTATCTCAACACACTACATGGCTGGTGCACTACAAACACTTAATCTAGCCCCAGCCAAATCCACCGCAACCCTGGTCACAAGCTGGACAGGAGAACACGAATACATCCCTCAAATCACCATAAACAACACACCCCTAACACATACACATCCACGTTGGATCCAACGATGTACAGCGAACCCGGCCGGAAGATTTGCTTTTAAAGTACCAGCAGCTGATCAATTCATTTAAGGAAAAGTCATCAAGGATCATCGTCTCAGGAATCGTCCCCCGGCTTGGTGTAGAGAGCCGATTTTACAACATAGCCACCAGCACAAATCGTTGTCTAGCAAACCTCTGCAGGAAGGAAAACGTGGGATTCGTCGACACCTGGGACAATTTCTACTACGATGACTATTTGTTTTCGGACGATGGAGTTCATCTGAACCAGGTGGGAGCAGCACGTTTTGGGCGTCTTCTCAACGATGCGGTGAAGGATTTTCGGAGAAGAAATCGACTCAGCACAGGACAACCAGGAAGGAGGACCGAAGACAGCGAGGGCGGCAACCTGCGAAGGAATTAAATGCTAATCTGTCAAGAACCGCGAATTTGGATAAAGCTCCACCAACACGACCCAAATTCAAAACCGCCAGGGATAACGACCGAGGACCGATGTCAGCCATGAATGTAAATGTAGATCCGATCAGAACCAAAAATTTGATTAAAGAACGTTCTGTGAGTTCTAAAACCGCAACTTTAAAGGTTTTCTATGCAAACGCTCGTAGCATACGCAATAAATTTTCAGATTTAGAGGAACTAGTGTTTACTGAAAATTATGATGTGATTGGTATAACAGAATCTTGGCTCAATACAGTAGATAGAGACTTTTTAGCAGAGTATTCACTTCCCGGTTATGTAATGTTTGAGAAAAGCCGAATAAATAAAAATGGAGGTGGCGTTTTATTTTATATCAAAGAAAGTCTTAACCCGACCCTCTTGTCAAAACCTCAAATTGTGAACGTCGACACATCTTTTGTGCTAATAAAGAATAATAAAGGTACAAAAATAATACTTGCATTAATATACAGACCTCCAGCTCAATCAGTGCAAACTGACCGAGAAATTTATGAACAAATTGCAGATGTAAGTAACTCACAAGATACCGTATTTTTTGGCGACTTTAATTTACCTGTGACCAAGTGGGGCGATACTCTTACTTCACACTCCGGACATTACTTGTATACGAACTTGCAAGAGAGTTCGCTTTATCAATTTGTTCGAACACCGACCCGTGGTAATAACGTTCTTGACATTGTACTTGCAACAAAAGAAGAATTAATAGAGAATTTGAATGTTGGTGATGAATTCAGTAACAGCGACCATCGTACGATAACTTTCACTTTAAACTTTACTAGTAACGAACCAAATAGTAGCATCGAAAAAGTCCCTAATTTCAAGAAAGCAAACTTTCATAAACTTAGAGCTATGTTTAAAGAAACTGACTGGAGCTTTTTAATTAACAATAACGACATAAATACATCTTGGAAGTTATTCGAAACCACTTACCTAAAAGCAGTGCAAGACTGCATACCATCGAAAATACGGCGTCCAGGCCATAATAATAAGCCCAAATGGTGGAATAAAGATATTTCAAACTGCCTGCTTGCTAAAAAATTTGCTAATGATAGATTAAAATCCTCACAAAATGACGAAGAACGGGTGAAATTTGTAGAGCTACGACTCAAAGCCAAAAAGTTAATTAAGCAAAGTAAAAAGACCCTAGAGTTACATATTGCGAATCAAAGTAAAACAAACCCGAAAGAATTCTATAGTTATATCAGAAAGAAAAAAGTAGTTACTTCAACTGTTGGACCGTTAGTCGATGAAAATGGAGAATACACCAAAGACGAAGTACAAATGAGTAATGCCCTCAATACCTTCTTTGCATCAGTTTTTACAACAGAAGACCTCAGTGATATCCCTACACCATCGCCGATTCAGATTGATAATTCAGATGTTCTAAGCAATATCACCATTACAGAGAGAGAAGTATTGAATTGTTTAGATAAACTCAAGGTAAATAAAACACCTGGACCTGATACAATCTCGCGTAGAGTTCTAAAGGAAGCTAAGGATGAGCTCTCCAAACCACTGACATTACTATTCAATAAATCCTTGCAGTCTGGAACTATGCCTGATCAGTGGAAGATAGCCAACGTAACACCGATATTCAAAAAAGGCAGCAAATCCCTACCGAGTAACTATCGTCCAATTAGCTTAACCTCAGTTGTATGTAAAATGCTAGAAACGGTCATAAGAGACAGACTCGTAAATCACTTAGAGGAAAATAACATACTTAAAGATACTCAACACGGCTTTCGTAAAAAACTTTCCTGTTTAACAAACCTCTTAGACTTCTTCCACGATATCCTCAACCTCTACGATGAGAGTAAAGCTGTAGATATTATATACCTTGATTTTCAAAAGGCCTTTGACAAAGTTCCCCACAAACGTTTACTGCTGAAACTAAAAGCACATGGAATACAAGACGGTGTGTTGAAATGGATAGAAAATTGGCTCAGCGACAGAAAGCAAAGAGTAGTCATAATCGGTAAGGCATCTAAATGGACCAATGTAAGTAGTGGGGTACCCCAGGGATCGGTACTAGGACCAATTCTCTTTCTAATTTACATCAACGACATAGATGAGGGTCTCACCTGTACAGTGTACAATCTCAAAATTTGCTGACGATACAAAAATTGCAAATAGCGTACTCTCAAAAGAACAAGTTGACAATATACAACACAATCTAAATAAATTGTCACATTGGGCCCAAATTTGGCAAATGAGTTTCAATGCGGATAAATGTAAAGTACTACATATCGGATACCTAAATGACAAACCAAACTATTCGATGAATTCTTAAGAATGTAAACGGAGAAACCGATCTGGGAGTATCAATATCGAGTAACCTAAAACCGAGTCAACAATGTTCAGAAGTTATTAAGAAGGCAAACAAAATAATTGGTTTATAGGCAGGTCATTTGAGCATAAATCCAAAGATGTTATCCTAACCCTTTACAATACCTTAGTCCGCCCTCTTCTGGAATACTGCGTTCAATGCTGGTGCCCTTATTACCAAAAAGACATAAACAAGCTAGAACGAGTTCAACGTAGAGTTACCAAAATGATACCTAGCCTACGAAGAGCGT
Organism: Lithodes maja; assembly: GCA_037953745.1. Taxonomy (NCBI): domain Eukaryota; kingdom Metazoa; phylum Arthropoda; class Malacostraca; order Decapoda; family Lithodidae; genus Lithodes; species Lithodes maja. Next base: position 21,293 of record JBAKBP010027596.1, on the reverse strand, counting down.
CTTTGAGAATTAAATCTATTTACTTTAACCCAGCGCAGATTAAGAGGTGACTTTCAAGTGTTCAAAATCATCAAAGGCATCGACAATATGAACTGTAGTAAGTACTTCACTGTCGACCAATCTAATTACACGCGGGGAAACGGTTGCAAAATTATTGGTAAATCTTTTAACTCACACGAATCTAAGAATTTCTTCTTCAATCGAGTTGTCAACTTGTGGAATGGGCTTCCCCGAGACGTTATAGACTGCAGCACCGTTGATTCATTTAAACTCCGCCTAAACAAATATCTCGCATCAAACCCGCGACTGACTGCGCTTGTAAATTAATAACTTTATTTTATCCTCCCCTCAGTTACTAACCCATATGTCCCCTACTAACTTCCTAGTCCTGCCACGGACATTAGTTCCAGGGCAGTAGTTCCCTTTCCAATGTTCCCTTACCCACTCTAAACCACTGTTTGGACACTTGATCCTCAGTGTTTTGGAGGACAAGCAGCCTAGAAGGGTCACTAGACCTGTTGTTGCTTGATTTCCTTTGTACTCCTTTGTACTCCTTTGTACGCCTTTGTACCCAAAATCCTAGGAGTAACATATGATACTCATATGACATTCAAACAGCACACCACAAACATTAAAAAGAAACTGACACCCAGACTTAACGCCCTCAGGTCACTTGCTCACACAAAATTTGGACACAACAAAGAAACTACCACCACAGTATATAAACAATACATAAGATCAGTGATGGAATACGCAAGCCCAGCCTGGGCTTCTAACCTAGCTGAAACACATCATAAGACCTTACAGACTATTCAAAACAAAGCCCTGAAGATCATTACAGGCTGCACAGCTACTGCACCCACAGATCACCTACATCAAGAAACCAAAATCCTCAAAGCCAAAGACCATCTGGACATGAGAGGCACTCAATTCCTGGCAGCAGCCTCCACGAACCAAGACCACCCACTAAACTACATGGCAACACACCCACAGACACCAAGAAATATCAAAACAACACCCAGCACCCGGTATCACACACAATTACTGTCCTCTCTCCCACCCTGCCCACCCCGAACCAACTTCCAGAAGCACATCCATACTCATATCTCTCGCCGATCCATCCACTCACTCATAGACAACACGCAGCTGCAAGCACGACCTCCCGAAATCCATCCTTCCGAATCCTCCCTTCCTCGCGAGGACAGAGTCCACCTGGCCAGGCTGAGATGCGGACACCATCCAACTCTCCTGAGCTAGCAGAAGAGACTGGATGACTCCGTTGACGAAGCCTGCCCAGGATGTAACACAGCACCCCATACCATTAAACACATCATAGAAGACTGCATATCACACAACCACTTACGCCAACAACACAATCTACAGTCAATGAGAGCTCTGTGGGAAAGCCCGATCGTGGCTATGGCCTTCCTCAGGGACTCGGGGCTGTTCGGCCAGGCAGCTTAGGGAACAACAACAACAACAACAACAACTTGTACAGGATTAATAGCTTTTACCAAAATGGTCACACTCCTTAATGGTCTAAGTGGCCATAGCCAAAATGGCTACACTATATTCCTTCTGTACTTTCTTCATGCCCGATACGATACATGATATTTTGATATATGTGGCACAGCCCTTGTATCCAACACAATACCCTGCGTGCAACCCCGCTCGAACCCCACACAACGTTGCTTGCAACTTTAATTACTATTATTATTATTACCAAGTCGTGGGACCCATTTTTCAAGAGTCCACAACAAGGGATTGTTTACAGTACAACCTACGCAGCTCGGGTTGTAGTTATTTAATTTTGATACCCTCCTGGCAAGCATATCTTAAATTACCCAAGCCTAACAGAGCAAGTTTGCATAACTCGACGTATTTCAGCATTACCAAACTACCAGAAATTTGGAATTAATATCGCGTTCTTATTTATTATTAACAAGGTTGAATCATGACAATCTTACTAATTTCATAGCTCGACGCAGGCATTGTACACGTATAATCAGCCTTTTTCCTGTTTTTCCTTTAGAGCCTGTTGTGTATTAGCGCCGGTTAAGTGGGCCCACCTCGCATTTTTTCTCTTTCTCTCCCTCTCTCTTTGGCTTTTATCCATTCTGCCCCATTCAGCCTACTGTTTTAAGACGTTTAACCCCATCCTGGTGTCAATATTTTCCTGGCGAGTGGTAGCGAGCCAGCATATATATATTTTTGTTTTGACAGCAAGTTAAATTTGTACATTTTTCGATAGAAAAATTTCTCCGGCGAAGCCGGATTTCTCCATAAAATGCTGGCTCACTATCGCTCGCCAGGAAGAAGTCGACACATGGATGGGGATAAACGTCTTAAAACAGTTGGCTGAATGGGGTCGAATAGATACAAGCCAGAGAAAGAGAGAAAAGGGGAGAAAAAACGCGAGGTGGGCTCCTTTAATAAAACATGTTTGTCCTCGTGCATGTTGCTCAGAAGGTAAACAACACCACCTGCATCGGGTCATTATATACTGCCTGTCTCGCTTCCCGAGGTTATAACATATTTTCATGATTTTGTTTGTCTACTACTTTAGCAGGTACTTTGTTTGGGGTTCCTTGTTGTTATATATACTGTATATATATTTTTTTTTTTGCGACTATTAATTTTGTTACGACTGGGGTTCAAATATATCAGGGCTCTTATTCATTGGACTAGTAATGGCATAAATGTTACAACGGAAAGCGCTAGCTCCAACCTCTGAAGTATATTCCCAGTGAACAAAGAACACAAATACTCTACAGAGTTCTATATGCAATAATAGGCTATCAAACTCTCAATAAATGTGCGTCTACTCTAGGCTTAATGTTATGTGAAAACAGCCTATTACTACCTATAACCGAAGGTGCTTGGTTATGGTATACAAAGTAAGGTGGTAAGAGAAGTTACAGCTTACGTTACTTTAATCAATAAATGTCAGGCACTCCTGCATGAAAGAAAGTGCACTAAAGTCCTTCAACACTAACAAGGAATCTTCTTTAAATGTTAGATGTTATAAAGATGCTCGTATCGGAAATGGAACCCAAAAAGGCAGGCAGCGGAACAATGCTCGTGCAGGCTATGCACACAAAAAGGCAGAATATATAATGCCGTCGGAGCCAAGAATATCCTAAACACTACAACACTAATAATAATCGCCACAATGCAGTATTCCTATCAACAAAAAGAGCCTAAGTCGTTTGTGTCTCAATACATCAAACTAGGCTGCGAAATGCTTGTGTAATCATAAATGGGTATGCATAAAAAGAGTAATTAGGTTAATATACTTAATGTCTACTATGATTGATAAAGTCTAGCTAGAGTCAATGATACGAGATACTGGTGCGCATGGCATGCTGCATAGCCTAGTGCAAATCTCAAGTCTGTGTGTCAAATATTACGTTATAATGAAGGGTAGCTCTCTTGAGAAACCTTAATACCGAAGTATTAAGCGTTCTCCTGGCGTACCTCAAAGACAAACAATCGAGACCAGAACAGTGCAGAATGGTATAGGCAAAAAGCCCTCATTCGTGCATGCTCTACTCTCAATGGCACACAGACTAGAATTTACTCAATCAACTCCAGTTCTCAGGTATGTCGTGCCGCTTTTTACTGAAGCCAGCACTCATAGGAAACAATACCTATGATTTCAGACTCCCAGTCTAGCATTATCTAATCCAGCAGAACACTAACAATTATAGGAAGCGGCAATATGAATGCCAACCAATGCTTCGTGATCCACTTATCTTAACAACTAACATACACAGGTTATATCAGACCTTAACACACAATACAACTGGCCAGCATGAAGCTGATTTTGCAGAGTTAACCAGAGGGGATATATGTTAATAAAGTGGTGAAAGATATGGAAAATGAGAGATAGGCAGAGGAAAAGATTCTCAGGGGCGGAGCGGGAATAGATAGCAAGGGAAAAAGATGAGTGTGTTCTAGAAACCAGATCTGAGGGAGAGAGTGGCGAGGAACCAGTATATATACTCGCACTAGCTCGAGCCGCGTGGGAAACTAGCGGTTGCAAGTCGTCCAGCCACTAGCAAGGGAGCTCAGCATGGTAAGGACCCCTCTCCACCAACCCCCGCGAGGCAGCCAGCCGTGACGTCATCGAGCGGGACAAAAAACACTGCGCGCCCCCTCTCACTCTGTTCTACTCCCTCTCTCTCTCCCAGATCCTATCATTACTAGTTAATGACAAAACATATACTTTACAATTAAATATATAAAGCCTTGACATGGGCGAAAACAAAGAGCCTTTCTGGACTGCCCATGACACGAGCTTTCATATGAAATAAAGCACACTCTAATACATAAACTGTAGCCCCATCCACTGCCCTGGCGATCCTAGCGAGTCACTGTAGGACAAGCCATGCGGTTCTAACGGAGTGGTCAACGTCACACCCCCCCCCAAGATTTTTCTCAGAGGACCCAAGGCTCACAAAAATCTGATGGTTAGAACCCATGCTATATCTCCACTTTCCATCACCCAGCGGCAGTAAAATATCTGGCACAGTTCTTCAACAAAACATTTTTTTCAAAATTATAACCCTCCCAACACAATAGGTTAAATTATATGTAGTTATGCTCCTCAAGAGCGAGCTTCTCTAGCCCAGCATTCTGAGAGGAGAGCAACTCAGAATTACTGCTATAACATACTGAAAAAATTCAACTATCAAAGAAAGTTTTTTATTTGATTTTTATGTTTTTAATTTGTTTATTTCGGCTGCACTATAGGGGCAAGCCTAGTTTTTTCTTCTATACCAAACGCTCAACTCCTGCTTTACGACCCAATACGCTGGGCTACAACCGCGAGCCAACAAGCACCAAGCGCAAAATACTATTCAAACTAAAGCAGGAGGCTACCCGTGTGTCAATCTACCCAGGATCATATACCCTTGAACGACCATCTGCAACCAAGTTGTCACAACCGGCAATATGGCGTATGTCCAGGTTATATACCAATAACCGTAGTGACCACCTGGTCAGCCTCATATTCCGATTGTGAAACTGGTCCAAGAACTTGAGAGGGTGATGATCTGGGTAAACTACAACGACCGGACCATAGGCTGGAACACAGACTTCGAAATGCCTCAGAGCAAGTACAACCACCAGCAGCTCCTCCTCGACAACAGAGCAGCTCCCCTGGGCCGAATTGTACTTCGAGCAGAAACTAACAGGATGCTCCAGCCCATCATCGTCCTTTTCCACAAGGACGGCACCAGCCCCCACACCACTAGCCTCCGTTGCTAGTTGGGAAGGTAGACTAAAGTCAGGGGCCCTGAGGATCGGGTGAGTGCACAACAGGTGTTTTACTTCTCTAAACACCTTCTCACACTCAGGCGCCCATTTGAACTTCTTATCCTTCCAGTTATCCTCCACCTGAGCTTGACTGTCCCGTTCTCCTTCTCCACCTTGACTGCTAAACGTCATCACAGGCACAGTGAGAGGCTCAGGGGGGTGCCTCCCATACTCCTTCATGGGATTAACATGACATAACTGATTACGCTCCCGTCTGTCTGGAGTGGCTACCAAGTAAACCAGGTCCGATAGCTCCTCCACCACCCTATAAGGACCAGTGTACTTCGCGGATAAGGGGTGACCTACAAGGGGCAGTAGAGTCACCACCTCCTGACCCACGTGAAACTCCCTGAGTTCAACCTTGAGGTCGTACCTGTCCTTCATGAGGGCCTGAGAGCTAGTCAAATTACGGCCAGCCAACTCCAGACTGCGCAACATCCATTCTCGACTGTTGAGGACACACTTGAGCATAGAACAAGGTTTTTCTGCGCCCTCCCATACTTCTTCAACCATATGGAGAGGCCCTCTGACACGGTGTCCAAAGACGAGCTCATTAGGGCTGAATCCCAAACTCTCCCCAGGTACCTCCCACACAGCAAACAAGACCTGCGGGTAACCATACCGGGAAAAATACACTAGCAAGCCTCGGACCACCGTCTTCGCTGACCCATTTCTCATAGGGTACGCGTCAGGGTACCTCGTTGCTACATCTCTCGACTGTGCAACACTGTCCCCCTTCAACTCGACAGCACCGGTACCACATTCAAGAACCTCCGGGTCTTCCAATTGCAACTTACGAATGTCCGAAGGAGCAAGCCTATCCAAGTGTTTGCGAAACAACTCATGCCCCCCTCCTACATTAAATTTGGCCTCCCGTTGCTCTCTCTCTGCATACCGTTGCTGTCTCATCATCTTTTTAAGCCCATCCTCTGCCTTTTCCACAACAGTTACTGGGTCTTCTTCAGACTCGATATTTGGTCCTAATACTGAGTCCCCGAGAATGTCCGCTGATACTAAACTCTCAACCGCATCAACTTTCAACCCCTTCTCGGTACCCTTCCTCCGCTGATCTAAAGATTGTTGACCAGAATGTGACTCCCTGGATGCAGGATCTCCGGTGGCAACACACGCCATAGGCTGCCCCGGACACTTCTCAACCCACTCCTGCTCCTCCCTACTCACGTCGGCCGGCTTCTCGGCAACGACCAAGGGTGGAGCCTCAGAAGTAGGTCCCGCAAAGTCGTTGCCGAGAAGGAGGTCGACGCCCCCAACAGGTAACTTCTCCACAATCCCTACATCCAGGTCACGAGTCACACCATCAACTTCCACCTTCATTCTCACAAGCGGGTATGACCTTGTCGCATTAACTCCCTGAACCACAACCACCCGCGCCGTATTGACAGGTTTACCAGTGAAATTTCTCAACAGTGTTTGCGATGCCCCAGTGTCACGCAAAATTCTCACCTCATGTCTTCTACCCCCCCACTCCACACAACCGAGTCCCCTGTGGTCACTAAAGGTATCATGGACAGGGAATAAGCCTTCCGGATCCTTCTGCACTGGCAGTGTATTTACCTCGGAAGAAATGCCTCTAACAAACTCTGATGTCCTCTTGAACACTCCAATGCCGTGAGCAAAAGACACGGCTGCCGGAGGAGGTCGACTAGGGCACTCATTTGCCTTATGACCCTCCTGGTGGCAACTAAAACACATAAATTTTGGTTTCGGCTTATACTGTGATGTAAAAGGCCCCTGACTTTTCACATACGGTGTGGTGTAAGGTTTGGATTCAGTTTTAGTTTCATGGCTCTTCTGTTTAAATGTGTCATTGTTACGGGGAGGGGGAGGATAACGGTCCTTAGCACTTACATCGTACTTCTGTGAGGACCCGCAACCCGGAATCAACGACAGCCGTCGATCAGCCATTTCTGCTGCTTCGACTAGAGTTCTTGGGTTTTTCTCCTTCAAGTTCAAAGTTAGATCACCGCCCGTGCTCTTAAAGAACTGCTCCAACATCATTAACTGCTTAATTTCATCAAATGTTGTGACCTTCTCAGATCGGAGCCAGTTTCCCATAGCATCGGACAAGTCCCGGGCGTGTTCCAAAAAGGTGCTATCTCTTCCCTTAGTTACACCCCGGAACTTCAAACGGTACGTTTCTGGTTGCAATTCATAAGCCCTCAGGACAGCCTCCTTGAGATCCTCGTACACAATACATAACTCCAAAGGTAACGCATCGTAGGCTTTAAGACCCTTGCCTATTAATCAAGAGGATACAAGTGCTGCCCATTTATTCTCTGGCCACTGGTGTTCCTGGCACTTCTTCTCAAAGCGTGTGAAAAATTCTGTTACACCACTCTCGTCAAACACCGGAACCAGCTTCAATAAGTGCGAGAGAGATTGATCATGAGCACGGTTACCAGCCCCAAGTCGCTGTCCCGTTGCCTCTACCCGCGACTTCTCTACATCCATGTCGGCACAGTACCTAGTCGACTCGGCTTGGATTTTTGCTAGCTGTATTTGCTGCTGAAGCTCACCTGCCCTGATAGCCTTTCTCTCTTCGATCTTAGCTAATTCGAGCTGAAGCAATAATTCTGGAGATAACCCTTGAGGAGGTGAAGGTGCTACAATGTTTGAAATTACCGGTGGTCCCCCCAGGGGCAACCCACCCTGCCAGTCACCACCCAACTGCGGAAGCGTACCCGGGGTCGGCAAACTACTGGGATGGCTGGGAGTCGAGTGTAGGGGAAGCATGGCCGAAGGGCTCTGAGCACTCAACCCATCTCGCTCACCAGTCACCCTGCCCAGTACACACGTTATCAAGTTATCCCTGGTCATGCTGCTAGTACCCGCATGACCGATAGCTGTGGCCAGGCATTGAAGACCGTACCGATTCACACCCACCAACCGCTCGGCAGTAACAGGCCATTGCAAAAATATCCTAGCATCCTCCTCACAGTTCACCTGATTAACCACATCATCACACTGCTGTTCCTCAGTCTCGACATTACGTACTGTGTCTCCATTCTCCTCTGATCCGGTATAAGACATGATGCTCACAAGAATTTCTCACCACAATATTCAGAAAAGAAGCACCCCAAACTCTTATACCTCAATATACACACAAAAATTCTCGGAAATACTCAAGGGCTATACTATGTTGCAAACAAAAATTATTCTTGCTGATCCCCGCAAAATATTCTCCAAAACAACAAATGTTCCCTGCTAATAAATGTAGGTTCACCAAATCCTAGGTAAGGTCGCCATTTGTTACGACTGGGGTTCAAATATATCAGGGCTCTTATTCATTGGACTAGTAATGGCATAAATGTTACAACGGAAAGCGCTAGCTCCAACCTCTGAAGTATATTCCCAGTGAACAAAGAACACAAATACTCTACAGAGTTCTATATGCAATAATAGGCTATCAAACTCTCAATAAATGTGCGTCTACTCTAGGCTTAATGTTATGTGAAAACAGCCTATTACTACCTATAACCGAAGGTGCTTGGTTATGGTATACAAAGTAAGGTGGTAAGAGAAGTTACAGCTTACGTTACTTTAATCAATAAATGTCAGGCACTCCTGCATGAAAGAAAGTGCACTAAAGTCCTTCAACACTAACAAGGAATCTTCTTTAAATGTTAGATGTTATAAAGATGCTCGTATCGTATCGGAAATGGAATCCAAAAAGGCAGGCAGCGGAACAATGCTCGTGTAGGCTATGCACACAAAAAGGCAGAATATATAATGCCGTCGGAGCCAAGAATATCCTAAACACTACAACACTAATAATAATCGCCACAATGCAGTATTCCTATCAACAAAAAGAGCCTAAGTCGTTTGTGTCTCAATACATCAAACTAGGCTGCGAAATGCTTGTGTAATCATAAATGGGTATGCATAAAAAGAGTAATTAGGTTAATATACTTAATGTCTACTATGATTGATAAAGTCTAGCTAGAGTCAATGATACGAGATACTGGTGCGCATGGCATGCTGCATAGCCTAGTGCAAATCTCAAGTCTGTGTGTCAAATATTACGTTATAATGAAGGGTAGCTCTCTTGAGAAACCTTAATACCGAAGTATTAAGCGTTCTCCTGGTGTACCTCAAAGACAAACAATCGAGACCAGAACAGTGCAGAATGGTATAGGCAAAAAGCCCTCATTCGTGCATGCTCTACTCTCAATGGCACACAGACTAGAATTTACTCAATCAACTCCAGTTCTCAGGTATGTCGTGCCGCTTTTTACTGAAGCCAGCACTCATAGGAAACAATACCTATGATATCAGACTCCCAGTCTAGCATTATCTAATCCAGCAGAACACTAACAATTATAGGAAGCGGCAATATGAAAGCCAACCAATGCTTCGTGATCCACTTATCTTAACAACTAACATACACAGGTTATATCAGACCTTAACACACAATACAACTGGCCAGCATGAAGCTGATTTTTCAGAGTTAACCAGAGGGGATATATGTTAATAAAGGTGGTGAAAGATATGGAAAATGAGAGATAGGCAGAGGAAAAGATTCTCAGGGGCGGAGCGGGAATAGATAGCAAGGGAAAAAGATGAGTGTGTTCTAGAAACCAGATCTGAGGGAGAGAGTGGCGAGGAACCAGTATATATACTCGCACTAGCTCGAGCCGCGTGGGAAACTAGCGGTTGCAAGTCGTCCAGCCACTAGCAAGGGAGCTCAGCATGGTAAGGACCCCTCTCCACCAACCCCCGCGAGGCAGCCAGCCGTGACGTCATCGAGCGGGACAAAAAACACTGCGCGCCCCCTCTCACTCTGTTCTACTCCCTCTCTCTCTCCCAGATCCTATCATTACTAGTTAATGACAAACATATACTTTACAATTAAATATATAAAGCCTTGACATGGGCGAAAACAAAGAGCCTTTCTGGACTGCCCATGACACGAGCTTTCATATGAAATAAAGCACACTCTAATACATAAACTGTAGCCCCATCCACTGCCCTGGCGATCCTAGCGAGTCACTGTAGGACAAGCCATGCGGTTCTAACGGAGTGGTCAACGTCACAATTTATCTAGAGTTGTTGTTGTTGTTGTTGTTGTTGTTCTTCCCTAAGCTGCCTGGCCGAACAGCCCCGAGTCCCTGAGGAAGGCCATGGCCACGATCGGGCTTTCCCACAGAGCTCTCATTGAGTGTAGATTGTGTTGTTGGCGTAAGTGGTTGTGTGAAATGCAGTCTTCTATGATGTGTTTAATGGTATGGGGTGCTGTGTTACATCCCGGGCAGGCGTCGACAACGGAGTCATCCGTTCTGATAGCTCAGGAGAGCTGGATGGTGTCCGCATCTCAGTCTGGCTAGGTGGACTCTGTCCTCGCGAGGAAGGGAGGATTCGGAAGGATGGATTTCGGGAGGTCGTGCTTGCAGCTGCGTGTTGTCTGTGAGTGAGTGGATGGATCGGCGAGAGATATGAGTATGGATGTGCTTCTGGAAGTTGGTTCGGGGTGGGCAGGGATGGAGAGAGGACAGTAATTGTGTGTGATACCGTGTGCTGGGTGTTGTTTTGATATTTCTTGGTGTCTGTGGGTGTGTTGCCATGTAGTTTAGTGGGTGGTCTTGGTTCGTGGAGGCTGCTGCCAGGAATTGAGTGCCTCTCATGTCCAGATGGTCTTTGACTTTGAGGATTTTGGTTTCTTGATGAAGGTGAACTGTGGGTGCAGTAGCTGTGCAGCCTGTAATGATCTTCAGGGATTTGTTTTGAATTGTCTGTAAGGTCTTATGATGTGTTTCAGCTAGGTTAGAAGCCCAGGCTGGGCTTGCGTATTCCATCACTGATCTTATGTATTGTTTATATACTGTGGTGGTAGTTTCTTTGTTGTGTCCAAATTTTGTGTGAGCAAGCGACCTGAGGGCGTTAAGTCTGGGTGTCAGTTTCTTTTTAATGTTTGGGGTGTGCTGTTTGAATGTCGTATGAGTATTATATGTTACTCCTAGGATTTTGGGTGTGTGTGTATGTGTTAGGGGTGTGTTGTTTATGGTGATTTGAGGGATGTATTCGTGTTCTGTCCAGCTTGTGAGCAGGGTTGCGGTGGATTTGGCTGGGGCTAGATTAAGTCTGTTTGTAGTGCACCAGCCATGTAGTGTGTTGAGATAGGGTTGAAGGAGATCTGTTGCTCTTTTTGGGTCTTGGTGTGTGCATGTGAGTGTTATGTCATCTGCATAGGAGGCTAAGTTTATTTGGGGCGTATTGGGTGTAGTTATATCGTGCATGTACAGATTGAAGAGTGCGGGCGATAGGACGGATCCTTGTGGGACTCCGTTTGGAAAGTTTCTGATTCTAGATGGCTGACCGGCAAAAGATACGTGTGCACATCTGCCTGCTAGGAAGTTGGCCAGCCACCTTTTTGTGTTGTTGTGCATGTTTGTGTTGTAGATTTTGTTTGTTAGGTTGTGGTGGGGGATGGCATCGAAGGCTTTACTAATGTCGAGTGTGGTAAATAGTGATCTGTGTGGTGGTCTAGCTGAGTTGATGCCATCAAAAGCTCTTTGTGTAAGGTCTGTGAGAAGAGTGTTTGTGGAGTGCAGTTGCCTAAAGCCATGTTGTGTTGGAGCTAGGGGTAGGTCGGGTATAATTAGTTGTAACACTAGGCGTTCCATGACTTTGGAGGGGGTGCTAAGGAGTGAGATGGGCGGTGCAAGGAGGGTAGCGTGGGGTCTTTGTTGGGTTTGGGGAATGTGGTGATGAAACCATGCTTCCAAATGTCTGATATTGTGTTGTGTGAATAACTGTAGTTTGATATGTTAGCGAGTGCTTGTATGCCTTGTGGTCCCAGGTGTCTGAGGTGTATGTTGCTTATGTTGTCTAGGCCACAAGCGGGTGAGTGCTCCCGGAGCTGCCGGAGTGCTCCCGGAGTGCTCCCGGATCTGCCAACCGCGGATGGCTGCCGACCCTCCACGGCCGGAGACAAGATCAAAGACCAATGGAGGACAACCGGATGCCGGCCGCGGGGAGCAGTTTTGGGAGCCAAACCATCATAACCATCCCCTGCCCCCTCCCTGGGGGCACGAGTCCTTGGAGCGGCTTCGGTCGCGCCGGGAATTTCCATTTACCTAGAGTAATGCGAGTCAGATACAAGGGGAGATAGAAGGGCAGGAATACCCCCATTGAGATGGAGAGACTGTATAAGAAAAACTTTGAATGATATAGGAATGACTATAGATCAGGCAGGGGAAGTGGTGGTGGACAGGAGTGAATGGAGAATGCTTGTGAATAGTTGAGTCAACACGTGGTCATTTGGGGGAAGGGGTCGGGCGCAAGTTGGACTAGATAATAGTCCATCAGGCGCCTGGCTCGGGGAGACGATTAATATGAAGGGTGCGCCTGGAAGTGTGGTGGGAGGGCTTGTGGCTTTGGCTCCGCTGCATGTCTGCCTGCCGAGATCAGAACCTCTCCGGGTGGTCGGGGGCCGGGGGAGTGTTGGAGCGACCTTGGTGACCCTGGTCTCTGGGTCTTCTCCTGGGTGACCTAGATGTGTGTGAATTTGTGTTTTTATCTGTGTTATATCGTTGTGTTATGTTGTTTTTGTGTTTTCCCTGTTCTTGCTCTGTTTTGAGTCGGCCACCCCTAAGAAAAAAGGAAAAACAAAAAATAGAATGAAATAGAAAATAAAAATAAAAATAGGAAAAAATGGAGATTGGGCCTGAGCATAATAGATAGATAGATAGACTATCTAATTACACAATGTTCCTGTCTTCATTCCCTATTATTCCATTCTTCTTTCACGAATACTTATCTTCTATTTTGAGCAGGTAATTTGTTTTATGTTGACTTGGTATTATATTTTATTACATTCATTACTTTACTTATTTACATAATGTTCTGTCCCTATTCCCTAGTATTCATATACAATTTTGCTGACATTTCATACCTTTTATTCATCCTATTTTCATATTCTTCCAAAATATTTATATTTTTTCTTTCATTTTTTCTGGAATACCTGTCTTATATTTTAACAAGTAATATGGTTTGTGTTCAATTTTGTTTTGTATTTTATTGTGTCCAATACTTCATCTATTCTAATAATGCTTCTCTCTCCATTCCCTAATATGCTTACACAAATATGTTGACTTTTGATACATTTCTTTTAGTCATACCCATAATGTCTTTCCATATTCTTCCTGTTTGTTTTCAGGAATATTTGTGATTTCATTTATCAGTTAATTGTCTTTGTGTTCCATTATGCTATGTATAATGAGGGAACATAACACGTCGTCTGCTGCTCTTTCTCTTACACCCAATAGTAATCAGTTTCCATCCAGTGAATCGAATTGAAGTCATCAAAATATCACTCATTTCTATATTCTTTAATGTTACAGACATATTACTCTCAAATTCTATTCAGTACATTGCCCAATATACAAAGTATATAATTTTGTTTCTTCGGTCATATCTGTGTGCAGAAAAACAAAATATATATACTTACATACATTATACAATAGGGCATTATAGTAATAGCTCTGGTGTATCCTTTATTATATAGAATATTTAATTGAATGCCAATATAGTGTGTGTGTGTGTGAGAAGAAAACTAACGTAATTATTATAAGCACATTTATACTAAGCCATAATATTATGTCTTTCGAAGCATAGGTAATCACGTTAAATTTATATAATAATGAAGCTTGGTGTCTATTACTCGCATACAAAAATGTAATGGCCAGTCATTAACAATTGTAAAATTCTGACAAAGATTTAATTAGCTTAAGGTTGCCGTGATGGAGCTTACCTTGTGTTGTTTGGTCTCCAACAATGTAGTTTTCCATGGGACGTTGAATAGAAGGTTTTTTCATCTGTCCAGATGACACGTCCCCAGAAATCTTCACCCTTGTCAACATACTGTTGTGCAAACTGCAGCCGTCCCTCGCGATGCCGGTCGTTTAACGCTTCTTTGGCTGCTGGCACTCGATGGCGAAGTCCCCCCTCATTCAGGCGTCTTCTCGTTGTTCGGTCACTAATCTCCAGTTGCAAGTTATCAAGAATGGCTCGAGCATTAGTGAGTGGGTTATCTTGTGCTGCACCGACGATAGCTTGATCTTGGGCTGGTGTGGTGCATCGTGGTGGTCTACCGCGGGCAAGGTTCGTCAGGTCTCCACTCGTTTGCCATCTGCGAGATTTTGTAATTATATTATTCCAATCTGGATTACTTGAATAATATATATATATACCAATCACTCATTCCCTAAATCAATTACGAAGATTACATTCACCAAAGAAAGATTCTGACCAAATATACTGTAGAGCAAATCACTGGAATTTGAGAAATGTAAAGCCACAACGAGATCAAGTGATGGGAGCAGGTGCTTTGAAGCCCATATTCTGGTATGACCTTCGCATTAAAGCTGATCTTGCTCACAAACTTGAATATGCACGGTTTCTTGAACTACTCTGTCAGGAGGATGCTGGAGTAAAATTATAAAATCTGACCGCAAAGTTCATGTTACGTGTTAGTGTATGTTTTGCGTAAATTATGCAGGACATTATTTACTGTCTTGCTAACTTCAAACATGTTAATCAATTGACTTAAATAAATATTTGTGCTGTCAATATAAACAAGTATATATTGACGACATAGTGCAGATGATGTGTAAAATACGAAAGCATTTAGTCTAATCAAACATTTTAATTCTCATAATTATAAAGACAATTTTAACACATTATTTTATACAGAAACGGATCAAAACTGTAATTTAGACATTTAAATACACATATATAGTTACTATGTATATTAACGTAAATAATTTATGAAGTTCGTTACACGTTATACGAAAATCCTTAAGTTATTAATTATTTATCATCAGGGATGATTTACTAAATATATAGTTTTACATTGTTACAGATAATTTAAATTTACTTAATCGGTGTTCTACTGCTGCCATCAGTTAATTGCCAATCTTTACTTACCTAATTCAGTACCGGTGAGGTTTTCATTATATTGTGCAAATTATTAGACCATTTCATCAGCTTAGCATGGACGGGTACGGTAGCAGTTAAATGGATTCACTATCTCAACCAACCGTGTTAGCTACTACAAATCCTTCCTTACCTATGAAACATTGTCTAAATATAGCGGAAATAAAACAAATGACATTCCTGATACTGAAAGGGTTAAAGATCACTGTAACAATGAAACTCAAATCCAAAGAAATATACCGTAGTCACTATGATGATGCAGTGCATTAATAACATAGGCACATGATTACTAGTTACACCGATTTATATAACTTAGATAGCAACATTTATCCTCTTCGACTTACCTTTCTGTCCACCTCGATACAGTCCCAGTAGATGCGCCTAAGTGGTTAGCTATGTAGCGAATTGACACCCCGGTTTCCCACATGCCCACAATCCTAGCTCGCCTAGCTACCTGGTCAATCCTTCTTCTCTCCATGGTGGATGTAGACAAAGTGTGCCACCCGTGACGATGGCAACGATGTTAACACTTAAATTGGCTTGTCTTTGATACCGTATTATATATATACCATATATGCATGTTGTCGTTACTACTATGACCTATACACTCACCATTATGCTAAAACACCAACTATAATATTTGAAATTTGACGAACTCTCGAACTGACAAATAATAACAAGTACTATATCTTCCCTTGTTGGGTAACTAACAGGTAGTTCAGATGTTTCTGACGATCGGGATTCCTAACTTGTTTGAAGAATAGCACGTTCCCGATATCACAACTCAGTAGGCGATCTAAACAGAAAAAAAATGAAGTAGTACTACATTAAAATGTAAAGGTATCATTTTGTAAATGCCTATATACGTCATTTAAATATTGGATATGAAGAGAGAGAGAGAGAGAGAGAGAGAGAGAGAGAGAGAGAGAGGAAAAATCACAATAGAAGGTGGTTAGGTGAGATGTTAAACAAAGCGTTAATTGAGATTAGGGGCCATTCCTTGCTGTCGGTTCTAAGCTGTATACAGTTGTTTAGTGCTTCAGAGATCTAAGGATACACTTCTTCACTTATTGTGGCATATAGTAAATGAGTGCATTAATTTTAGGCGGTACGTTTTGTAGTTGGAGGAAAAATGTATAGTAATTTCCGATTTAATAGTTAAAGACCATTCCAAAGCTCAGGAATCTCCTATAATGATCGTGAAATTTGAGTGAACAACCATACTCGTATTAAGAAAGGGTTGGGAATAAAATAAAATACCTAATATGATTGGAATAATTATGATGAGCAAAGATGCATGGTATATAAAACTAGTAAAACGACAATAATGCATTGTACTGCTTAATGATTTAAAGGTGTATTTAAGATAATATGGAAAATATATTATATGATGACATAATATAGGTAAAAGTAGACTTCAGAGGTTTGAGATATAGCTACTAACAATCTAGAAAAAGATGAACCGATGCACAAGGAGAGATATGGTGCATGTATAAACCAAAAATAATACCAGACCAGATGGCTGGAGTAAAGTAGGAAAGAAAGACAATTGGACAGAGGAAAAACAAGTTAAGAAGTGAAAAGTACAGTAGAATACTGAAAGTAATAAGTATTTGTATACACACATAAGTATATCTAGACTGATACTTACAGCTTGATATATTAAATTTAACATACACACCAGTGGGAGAGGAAAGGCGCAAAAGAGAAACGGGAGCAACATATTATCCGTCCTCCTTAAACATTTAACCTCGTTTTTAAAAACAGGGTTCATGTTCATATATGTGGTTATGTATGCTTCTGTGATTTTGGATCATTTTTAACACTAGATTGTTAATAACATAAAGCTTGATAACTAGGAAAATATCTCAAAGATGATTGAAACGGAGGAGTTGCTGCCTTTCCGTTATTATTGTTATCAGAATTGTTGTACGAAAATACACACATGGTATGGAATAAATATAAATATATTTCATGTATGGGGCTTGCAATATATAGGACATAACATAGCATTTCTTAATTAAATATGACTTTAAGCTACACAGTAATAAATCTTGACAAATATTGCCATTCAATAATATAAGGTCCCTTGATTTCTTAATATTTTTAGTAACGAACCGTCTTTACAATTGCATAGTAAAGACTTTTACCAATAAAGAGGGTAATCTTAATTAATCTTACTAAATACTTGACTCACACAAAACCTGTAGAGCGAAACTGAAATGAAAGCATGGTCATGTTTTAGTTATTAGATACCGGTAATACAATTATGTATAAAAAGAATGTGGTAGCATATGTTTTTTTACTAAATCATAGAACTACACAGCAATACAAAAAGTGTAGGGTGTAAAATATAATCACGGTCGACCCAGTTTGTTATAAGGTAAAACTGCAGACTAAAACATACACTTAATATAACAAAGATAAATATTGAGGTAAAGCTTGCTTCATATACTGTAATATACAGTATACAGGTATATATTTTCAAAGTAAATTATATATACAACCGACAAACCTATTATGCTTATGTTCCGAGAGAGAGAGAGAGAGAGAGAGAGAGAGAGAGAGAGAGAGAGAGAGAGAGAGAGAGAGAGAGAGAGAGAGTAAGAGTAAGTTGCCACCCTATAGCGCGGTTATCAAGCTACACACAGCACTACGTAATCTTATCAAGGCTTATGGTATTACGAGGCTCTAAAGTATTTTGTTTTTCATAGCTGGATATTATGTTAATGCATACGAACACCTTATATTACTATCACAATCGCAGGTGAGATGCTACACAAATTATATATTTGTTATGCCTTTACAAAGTATAAATAAATGCATTGTTTTTCATATATTAATTTACAATTCAATCACCAGTTTCTTTGTAATCCATCACCACCTACCGCTACCCTATACTGCTGCTAGGTTGCGCTCTATCGTTTGTCACCCCCCACTTTGTCTGTTGACCGTCCTATGCAATTGCTGTCTCGAGCTTGTTTGCTATCTCTCATTTAACGTTTTTCCTAAAGCCTCGTAACTTTCTTGAAATCGCCTTGCTTACCTCTGCTGTTGTAATCATGAGTTTTAGTGCCACATAGTCTTTATGGGCATGGTGCTAGTCCTTTGTATTATAATAATAATAATAATAATAATAATAATAATAATAATAATAATACCCTCCCCCCCTCCCCACTTATGATTCTAGAGTTAGAAACACATTGTTTTTTTATTGAAGGGTGTCTCTGTTTCACTTTGTCAGTATTATATGTTACATTAATAACAGAAAACTAATAGTTTGCAATAATAATCCCATATAATGTTCAAAACACATAAATTATGTTTTCACAATAACGTATTTGGTCACCCAATTGCCTCCACCCCCACCTGCTCCCACCTCGCCGCTGCGCTGGTTTCCCCCTTCCACTCCTCCCCCTCCCTCCACCCCATACCTTCACCCCCTACCCCCACAACATCACTGTTACCAGATAATTTATGGACACTAATTGTGCTGCCCCCTATTGAGCGACTTATCTGTATCTGTTTCATCTGTCCACAACTGTACCTACCCCCTAGACGCCCCTACCTTCCTTTCCCTGATATACATAGACTTGCATACAATAATTTACCTACTTACATTCTAGGTGATCTCAATGCAAAACATACCCTATTGAGAAATAACTCAAATAATGCAGTAGGGGAGGGCCTAGCCCGTGTTATTAACCAAAATAGCCTTGTACACCTAGGCCCCCACTTCCCAACATACCTTTCTCATAACAGAAGTACTACCCCTGACATCATATTAACAAATAACAGAGCCTTTCATAATTCTAGAATTGAATGTGGCCCGATCACAACATCTGACCATCTCCCCATAATATTCACGATCACTGCCGATAAAATCACCATTCCCAGCACCCCCAAATTAAACATGAATAATGTGAACTGGGACAACTTTAGAGAAACGGTAGACTTAGAACTAAATAGATACAACTTTGATCTTAGCGAAGGAGGAGAAGAAGAAATAGACACTGCACTAGACAACTGGTACCACTCAATAACAACTGGCATGGAAAACACAATCCCTACATCTAACACAATCACAATAAACAAATCCATAATAACTCCAGAAATAAGAAGAATACAAAGAGAATACCAGGCTATCATGCAAAACGCTATAATAGGAGGATGGCACGGACACTTATATATCAGATTTAGACTACTGCAACAGCAATTAAGAGATGAATCTAAAATAAATTATGACAGCAATTGGGAGAATCAGCTCGAAGACCTTTCAAATAAGCATAGAGATCCAAAAGCTTTTTGGACAAAAATCAAACAACTTAGCGGTTCTAGCAATGATCCAACTAATTATATACTAAACAAAGACAACAAGAAATTATATGACAATATAGGTAAAGAAGCCACATTTCGTGAAATATGGGGAGATATATTCAAAATATCTGATGAAGAGAATGAGCAGTTCGATGAAGACAGCGAAACCATGGTCAGAAACTTTATCCAAAGAAATCTAAATAGAACACTACCTAATGAAGCCATCAACCTAAATATTTTTAATAATCAGAACGCAACCACAAGGGCAATCGATATCCATGAAATAAAAAAATATCATAACAAATATGAAAAACAAAGTCCCTGGACGGAGCAACATTAATAAAATAATAATCTCCCAAGTCTCTGAGCAAGCAATACTAACACTAATACAAATATTTAATGCCACACTTTCCCTAGGATACTTCCCTGACAAATTTAAAACAGCTGTAATTCACCTAATACCCAAAGAAAGCAAGTCACCATCTGACCCAGTTAACTACAGACCTATATCGCTACTGGAAGTGCCAGGCAAAATACTTGAAAAATGCATTTATAATAGGCTAAACATACACCTAAACATGAATGACCTTATCCCGGCTAGTCAACATGGTTTCGTCAGCAAAAAAGGCACAAATACAGCCACAGCAATCATATATGAAACTGTTTCCCAAGCAAAGGCCAGGAATAATCAATGTCACGTAATTCTTAGAGATGTAAGTAAAGCCTTCGACAAGGTATGGCATATGGGCCTGAAGTTTGTAAATTTCATTAATCGATTTTAGGAGTATGGTTGGTTGTTGGAAGGAACATAATAATTGATATTGGTTCAGGAGTAATTTATCGAGAGGACTTCCCTAAGTGGTTAAGGCCCCATTAATTGCTCTTTCCATTCACATATGCATAGCCTACGTGAGTTGCAGTTGGGATGTGTGTACAATGTACATGCTTAGATTGATATGCAGGATTCGAAGTTGCATAATAAATCGTAGGCAGTGTCCACCAACCTTTAACTGTCTTCGTGGTGCGATGTATAAGGTGTTGATTTTCGGTGTGAGCATCCTGGGTTCGAATCCACGGACTGCCACATGTATTTGTAAATTTCATTAATCGATTTTAGGAGTATGGTTGGTTGTTGGAAGGAACATAATAATATAAAATACTCCAACTTAATCTGCCAAGCCATATTGAGTCAATACTATGTGATTTCCTAGAAGATCGAAAGGCACACATCCGCATTAAAAACCACTTCTATCTATCTATCTATATGCTCAGGCCCAATCCCCATTTTGGGGGTAGCCGACTCAAGACAGAGCAAGAACAGGGAAAACACAAAAACAACATAAAACAAAAAATAAACACAGATAAAAAACACAAACTCACACACATCCAGGTCACCCAGGAGAAGACCCAGAGACCAGGGTTACCAAGGTCGCTCCAGCACTCCCCCTGCCCTTGACCACCCGGAGAGGTTCCGATCTCGGCAGGCAGACATGCAGCGGAGCCAAAGCCACAAGCCCTCCCACCACACTTCCAGGCACACCCTTCATATTAATCGTCCCCCCGGGCCAGGCGCCTGATGGACTATTATCTAGTCGAACTTGCGCCCGACCCCTTACTCCAAATGACCACGTGTTCACTCAACTATTCACAAGCATTCTCCATTCACTCCTGTCCACCACCACTTCCCCTGCCTGATCTATAGT
>JBAKBP010027595.1:0-29872 GCA_037953745.1 Lithodes maja | reverse complement strand
ATACTGGTTGATGAATGAAGGGTGTAGGTTTTGAATACTGTTGTTGTTGTTGCTGTTCCCCAGGCTGCCTGGCCGAACAGCCCCAAGGCCCCGAGCAAGACCAAGGCCATAACCGAGCGCCCCCTCAGAACCCTCCCTGCCTACCACAATAAAGCCTGGGTGACCGAAGCCACTCCATGGCGGGGAGCTGAGGAGGGTGCGGAAACGCCCGGGAAACCAAAGCCCCACCCAGGGCCCTGTGCCCCTCAACAATTATGAAGAGAAAGTTGAGGGGCAAAGGAAAAATGTGACGCTTGGGCTTCCAATCTTGGTAGATTGGGAGGTCAATCCACGGAAGAGACGCCGTCACTTGAGATTTAGAAAATATATAAGTAAAAGGAACAGTCAGATTAAGCTATGGGTATGGCAGAGATCGCTCAGTTCTCACTCTGATAGACCAGCCCATCACCCCATGACTAGAACCCAATCCTCTCAGCATCAGCTAGGAAAGGCCCTAGAAAGCTGCCTTTGGCGGGGGGATAGCTCCCCTATTTCAACCCCTTTCGGGGTTGGGCACCTGCCCTTTGAATACTGTTGTTGTTGTTGTTCCCTAAGCTGCCTGGCCGAACAGCCCCGAGTCCCTGAGGAAGGCCATGGCCACGATCGGGCTTTCCCACAGAGCTCTCATTGAGTGTAGATTGTGTTGTTGGTGTAAGTGGTTGTGTGAAATGCAGTCTTCTATGATGTGTTTAATGGTATGGGGTGCTGTGTTACATCCCGGGCAGGCGTCGACAACGGAGTCATCCAGTCTCTTCTGATAGCTCAGGAGAGCTGGATGGTGTCCGCATCTCAGCCTGGCCAGGTGGACTCTGTCCTCGCGAGGAAGGGAGGATTCGGAAGGTCGTGCATGCAGCTGCGTGTTGTCTGTGAGTGAGTGGATGGATCGGTGAGAGATATGAGTATGGATGTGCTTCTGGAAGTTGGTTCGGGGTGGGCAGGGAGGAAGAGAGGACAATAATTGTGTGTGATACCGTGTGCTGGGTGTTGTTTTGATATTTCTTGGTATCTGTGGGTGTGTTGCCATGTAGTTTAGTGGGTGGTCTTGGTTCGTGGAGGCTGCTGCCAGGAATTGAGTGCCTCTCATGTCCAGATGGTCTTTGACTTTGAGGATTTTGGTTTCTCGATGTAGGTGATCTGTGGGTGCAGTAGTTGTGCAGCCTGTAATGATCTTCAGGGCTTTGTTTTGAATAGTCTGTAAGGTCTTATGATGTGTTTCAGCTAGGTTAGAAGCCCAGGCTGGGCTTGCGTATTCCATCACTGATCTTATGTATTGTTTACATACTGTGGTGGTAGTTTCCTTGTTGTGTCCAAACTTTGTGTGAGCAAGTGACCTGAGGGCGTTAAGTCTGGATGTCAGTTTCTTTTTAATGTTTGTGGTGTGCTGTTTGAATGTCATATAATGTCATACAGTATTCTTCCTTTGAATACTGTAGGTTGCATCACTTACAGTCTGTTTCTTTTCAACTGACGGTAAATTGCAAAGTTCCTATCAAGATTTTTCAGTTATTTCGAAGATATTGTACTGAAATATGGTGCTAGTTATATAAACTTGGTCTTAATATGATGCAGAGATATAGTAAGTTTCATATTTTTCCATTAAGTATCGAGAAATTACTTCTAAGGGATTCAATTTATCGTCAGCTCAAAAGAAGCAGTTATAATTATATTTATTTTAATTGTGTTAAAGGGTTAATTATAGTTGAATGATTCTGCCCACTGTTCTCCCTCACGTGTGCTATAATTTTGTAAGAAAAATTATTCTGGCATCTTTATGAATGCACCAACCTTTTCCATCCACTTGGAGCCCCACTTTCCCATTGGTTTCCCATGTTTCCCTCTCCCTCTGGGGATATTGGGGATTTCCTCTTTCTCACCTCTCCTCTCCTCGCTGTTTCATTCTGCCGAGTGTCACCGTACATCGCTTCACCTGTCCATTCCATCCATCAAGTTCCATAAGTCATGCTGCCATGGAGCAATCTCTTACAGATCCCCCATGACTTCGGTCGTCCAAAATTCTGTGATAGAGTGTATGAAGATTTCCTCAATTGTCCTTTAGCTCTCCAATGAACGAACGATGTCTTTCATATGTTAGATAGATAGATGGACTGTCACGCTACCTTTTACTGTCAGACTTTAACCGTCTTGATAGCGTAACGGTTATTGCGTAGAATTTCGGTGAGAGTATCCTAAGTTCGAATCCTTGGAGTACCACATGTATTCATTAGTTTCATTGATTTCATTACTGTAATTAGGTTTACTTGTAAGTTAATTGGTGAGTTGATGATAATGCTTCTTCAGGAATAACATAAAAATGGGGTACAGTCAGTTTCTTGTCTCTAGCCAAACTTCTTGCATTTATGTTAACAAATGGAAAACCAGGGTAATTCATGTATGGAAAACCAGGGTAATTAATGTATGGAAAACCAGGGTAATTCATGTATGGAAAACCAGGGTAATTCATGTATGGAAAACCAGGGTAATTCATGTATGGAAACCAGGGTAATTCATGTATGGAAAACCAGGGTAATTCATGTATGGAAAACCAGGGTAATTCATGTATGGAAAACCAGGGTAATTCATGTATGGAAAACCAGGGTAATTCATGTATGGAAAACCAGGGTAATTCATGTATGGAAAACCAGGGTAATTCATGTATGGAAAACCAGGGTAATTCATGTATGGAAAACCAGGGTAATTCATGTATGGAAAACCAGGGTAATTCATGTATGGAAAACCAGGGTAATTCATGTATGGAAAACCAGGGTAATTCATGTATGGAAAACCAGGGTAATTCATGTATGGAAAACCAGGGTAATTCATGTATGGAAAACCAGGGTAATTCATGTATGGAAAACCAGGGTAATTCATGTATGGAAAACCAAGGTAATTCATGTATCATTGTTCATGTTTAGTTTTTGTTGTTTCCTCTTGGCATTGGTGATAGTATTACTGTCAGACTTACTCACTTACCAACAAGTGAGATTCAGCAAACTTGATTAGAGTGTGAGTTAGCTGTGTTGGTGGTGTAATGGTTTAGGTGCTTATGTTCAGCAAAACTGAAAAACACCCCTCCTCAGCCTCAACACCCCCAACCACAAACAGATCCCCAAACTTACCCAAACCCACAAACAATCCGCCAAACATACCCAAACCAACCCGAAATCAAACAAATCCTGCACGAAGAGGCTATTGAAATCAGAGAACGAGAAAAAAGAGTCAAGTCAGTCATTGTTCGTGGACTAGGAAGCGACCCAATTAGCGTAACCACCAGCCTAAGCAAGGTAGCAACCCATCTCCTCGGGACAAACATGGCCCAACACATATCCCTGACCAACATTGTCCCCAATGCAATGCAAACCTCGTTAGAGGCGACATCCTCGACGAGGCTGGGAGAAAGGAATTACTCTCTACTGCCAGACACCTCAAGACCTCTACAGATTTCCACCAGGTATACATCACCAGAGACCTGACCTTCAAACAGCGCCAAACTCTTAAAGAGAGGAGAAACGCCCAAAATGGTGCTATAAACCCGTCCCCAGGGCCCCCCAACACAAACACAACAAGCACAACAACCCCAAGCCAAAACCAGTCCAACCCCCCCTCCAACTGACGCTGCCTCTCCTACTCCCACAACACAACCAGCAGCACAAGCCCAGACAAATGTCGCAGCCAGCCACCCCCAGCCAACTGCACAAACAAGCCAAAACCAATAAAAAAACGAGCCCCCACACGCCCCCCTTCCACCACCGAACACCCCCCACCAGCTTCCTACTCAAAACTAAAAATCTCCCTAACAAATGTAAACAGTCTCCCCAACAAAATCCCCCTCATAACCAAACTATGCCATGACTCAAACCCCGACATCTTCTGTATTTCAGAGACATGGCTAACCCCCACTATCGTCGATGCCCCCCTATCTATAAATGGCTTCACTCTAACTAGGAATGACTCACCCTCAGGGATTCCCAAACATGGAGTATGCATCTATACCAAAGACAGTATCAAAATATCATGCCCCACCAACCCAAACTTCATTAATACCATAGCAATATACCTCCATAAATACAACCTGTACGTACTACTTACCTACTGCCCCCTATCTAACACGGTAAATGAAGAACTCGAGCTGATAAACTACATAGCCGACTTCAGCACAGGCAAGGAAGTAATAATCGTGGGCGACTTCAACCTCCCAACCATCCGCTGGTTAGAACCCGAACCTTCCCTGGGTGCATCAGCATGTGACACCCACTTCCTCAACCTCTTTCAGGTACTAGGCCTTACCCAGTGGGTCCGAGAGCCCACATTTATCCCCTCTGGAAACATACTTGACCTAGTCCTAACTACAGAGGCAGACAGACTACTGAACATCACCACCAACCCCCCACTCCCCCACTGCGGCCACGTTGTCATAACCCTCAACTACCTGTTCCAAGACTGGGACCCTCCCAACACCCCCCACAATACAACCATGATAAGAGACTGGGCCAAAGGAAACTACAACCAGATCCGAAACTGCCTGAGACAGATTGACTGGGACTATGAACTCCAAGTACGTGACTTAGACAACCTCAACTTCTTCCTTACCTCCACCCTCCTGGACCTAGTCACCCGACATGTCCCGCTAAAGGAACCCAAATGTTCCGGCCCCCCCTGGCTCAGAAAAATTCCCAAACACCTCACAAGACTCCGATCCAACCAATGGAAGAAGTACAAAGAAATGAGAATCCATGGCGGACAGTCCCATCAAGCGCAGCAATCCCTCTTCACCTTCAACTCCTCCAACGACCGACTGAGAGCAACAACAATCTCACTACAATCCGACTACGAAAACAACCTAGCCAGAAATCGCAGCCTCAAACCGAAACTATTTCACTCATATATCAGGAATAAAAAAGTAAGCAGAACCCGGATAGGCCCACTAATGATCAACGACACCCTCACCGACTCACCAGAAGCAATGGCGGAATCCTTCGCCGAAGCCTTCTCCGGGGTGTACGAAATAATCCAGCCAGTGAACCCATTCCCCCACCAGATAGGAGCCGCCCCCCTCCCGACAGTCCCTATCAGGCACTCCGAAGTACTGAACCTCCTAAAGTCCCTAAAACCCGACAGCGCTATGGGGCCTGACCTCATCCATCCCCGCCTCCTGAAGGAATGCGCTGCAGAACTTGCCGTTCCCCTCACTGCACTCTTCACCCTCTCCCTAGCCACCGGGACAGTCCCACCAACCTGGAAGGAGTCCCACGTCTCGCCTATCGTCAAGAAAGGAAGCAAATCAAACCCGCTAAACTACCGCCCCATAAGCCTAACCTCAGTTGTATGCAAGACCATGGAACGACTGATCACTAAATCTCTCTACAGCTTTCTGGATGACCATCTCCTGTTCGACAACAACCAGTTTGGCTTCAGGCCTTCCAGATCCGTGGTCGACCAACTACTACTGACATACAACTACATCACCACACAATATGACAAAGGTGAAACAGTATACCTCATCCTGTTCGATTTCCAAAAAGCGTTTGATAAAGTCCACCACCAAACCCTGCTAAACAAACTGAGAGACATAGGAATATCGGGGAACCTCCTTAGCTGGATTAAGAGCTTCCTGCTCGACCGAAAAATGAAGGTGCGCATCAACGGAAAAACAAGCTCAGCAAGACCAGTACTCAGCGGGGTCCCCCAAGGCTCCGTCCTTGGCCCACTGCTGTTCCTCATCTTCATAAACCATATAGGATCACTACTAAGCTGCAAATACTTCATATTTGCAGATGACCTGAAAATATACCTCAGCTGCCCATCATCCTCATACCAAGCCCATGGTGGTATGGCAACCCTCCAAGAAAACATCGACTGGGTGCATGAAATTGCCTCTTCGTGGGGTCTAAGGTTTGCCACGGAAAAATGTGCTCACATGCGCTTCTCCCGCCACAAAACAAACCAGCCTACACAACCCATCTACTTCCTCCAAAACCTGCCCATCCAGCCATCAAACCTGCAGAAGGACCTTGGGGTATTCGTCCCAACAACCCTCAAATTTCACCACCATATCTGCCAGGCGGTAAACAAAGCGGGAGGAGTCGCCCAAAACCTGCTCAAGAGTACTGTAAACCGCTCCCCCCAATTCATGCTATCCCTCCTAAAGGTCGACCTAAGACCCATCCTCGACTTTGCGTCCCCACTCTGGAACCAAGACTACCTGACCGACAGCAGACTCACAGAGTCTGTCCAGAGAAGATGGACGAAGCAGATCTCCGGCCTTAGCGACTACCCATACGACGAGCGCCTACAAAGACTCAAACTCCACTCAGTCAGGGGCAGACTGATCAGGTACGACCAAATCTACTGCTACAAGATCTTCCATGGCCTCTCACCCATCAACCCCACCGACCTCTTCACCATGGCCCCAAGGACTGGCACCAGAGGCCACAGTTACAAAATCCAAGTACAGCACTGCTCCTCTGAAGCCAGAAGAAGATTTTTCTCCCACAGAGTCGTCAAGAGGTGGAACTCACTTTCAGAGGACACCGTTACTGCACCAAATCTCAGACTCTTCAAGCAACGCCTCCAAGCAGAAATACACGACTCCCTCCACGAATTTCACTAAAACACTCAAAAAACACACATCTAAAACACCTAAACATACATCTCAAACAAACTAACACAACTAAAAAGCTAGTCTCCAACGAGGGCACAATATAAACTAACTATCTCTGCCGGACTCCCAGTAACTGCTACTAATCGTGCATCTAGTTAGAGTGCCCGTATTCATGTCTTGGGCCCCCACTGAACACAGCTGCTCCGTGGACAGTGCGTGGCCCTACCTGGTAAGTAAACCTGGTAAGTCCAGAGTTCGAATCCCGGGAGGACCATATGCTTTCATTTGTTTATTCAAGTACATTGGGGTTTGTAATTGATGATTAATGTTAAGAACGGGGTGTTACTTATTAATAATAAAGGTACTGACCTACGCCCCTGAAGGAGTGCCAGTAACAGACAGAGAACCTGAGCCAGTCCTCCATGGTCCTCCCCAGTAGCTCCTCCTTGGCTTGGTAGTGCCGGAACACCATCGTCTCGTTGGCGGCCGCATTGGGCTTGTACTGCACCTTACTCAACCCTAAAAGGAGGAAATTGTTTTCAGTTAGTTACAATAACCACACAGACCTACAACCAGTAAAAGGTAGTGGTATGCGAGAGGATGCGAGATCGATCCCACCCAGGGCAACAGGTTTTTGTGGTGCACTTGCCATCTCTTTATCCCCCTAATAGTTACATAAATTTCTCTAGCATTGATT
The DNA here is from genome assembly GCA_037953745.1 of Lithodes maja. Classification (NCBI taxonomy): domain Eukaryota; kingdom Metazoa; phylum Arthropoda; class Malacostraca; order Decapoda; family Lithodidae; genus Lithodes; species Lithodes maja. The sequence continues at coordinate 22,538 of JBAKBP010027595.1, read as the reverse complement.
ATAGGAATCAAACGTGTAAAATCTATCAGAATTAGTTAGCTTGTTGACTCCCACCGATGCTTCTTATACAGAAATAATATCCGCCGGTAACTATGCTGTATATTGCCAGACGCTTTGATCCCCAATGGGTTGGACACGAATGAATCTCCTCCATGCACCACTGTCATCCGTCAGCTGGTGCCCCTCCTCCCACCCAACACCTCTCGACTCCATCTCTCCACCTTACTCTTAGTCTGCCTCTCCCTCTCTGCCCTTCCACCTCCCTCTCACACAGTCTTTTAGTCATTCGCTCACTCACCATACGCTCCACATGACCGAATCACCTCAAGGTGTTCCTTTACCATTTCACAATTTCCAGAAAAAAGTTATAATATGCATCACCATGCTGAAAAGGTTAATAAATGTGAGAGGTCAAGATGCAGATGTAGAGAGTGACCTTGGTTCTCATCTCAGACAATTGGTAGTTATTATCTTATCGCTTATCGAGTTTGGGGCATCAGTTTACTTTAGTTGGAGTACTGTACTATGTACATTGTCATACCTTATCTCCAGAGCTCTTACTCTCACTTGCTCTCACTGGTGTGTGTGTGTGTGTGTGAAATAGTATATGTGTGACTGTATGAGTGTGTGTGTGGGTGACCTATATGAGTGCTTGTATATGTGTGACTGCATGAGAGTGTGTGTGTGTGACTGTATGAGTGTGTGTTTGATAGGGAGAGGGAGTGAGTATTGCTGTCATGCACGTTGATTTAAGAGGTTGCATGACAGGGTATTATAAGCTTATATTTATACCTGTTATTGAAGAGAGAGTGTGTGTGAGGGATATAGAGAGAGAGAGTGGGTGTGTGTGAGGGGGAGAGAGAGAATTAATGTGTGTGTGTATGTGTAAATAGTTAGGTCTTTGTGTATGTGTGTAAAAAACCGGGCTTTTTTCGACATCAGAATCTTCAACCCAAGAGCACAAACATATCGTGAGCGAGGACACAAGGCGGCATACTTGAGAAACGAAAGTGAGAAAAAACGCGATTATGAAGAAAGAATTTTGAACAGGGATCAAGGAAGCTTTACTCCTCTGGTCTTCTCATCGTCGGGAGGTATGGGACCTTCTGCAAGTGTCTTCTATGCCAGATTAGCTGAACAAATATCGGAGAAAAAGCGCCAGCATAGAAGTCAAGTCATAACTTGGATGAGATGCCGGCTCTCTTTCTCTCTTCTCAGGTCTGCACTCCTATGTCTCAGGGGTACAAGGTCCTCCCCGCTACAGAGGACAAGAGTGAGAGACTTGGACTTTGAAATGGTCGTGGCGGAGGGACGAATTGGGGAACAACTAGGTTGATTGTAGGGAGGTACTGGTACAATAAGATAAACTACAATGTAACTAGAATAAGATAGATTGTACACCACTTTGTAACTGTCACCTTAACCTGTTAATCGCTAAATAGCCCTAGGAGCTAGGGTAGTTATTTGTGTATTTCTAGCCTTGGATTCTGACAGAATTCGTTATATTTACAATATAGACCATTATTTGTTTTCGGTATGCTTTTATTTTACATATATGATGTATATATGAACCTTCAAGAGTGCTAAAATAAGTGGGAAAAGCATTTGGGTGGTGAAAACCGAAGATATTGGCCACCCGGTCGTAATGTCAGGCGAGAGAGAGCTGCAGTCAACCCTCCTCTCTCGCTGTCTGTGAGGTAACTGAGGGCGGCGGGGCGGTCTGGGCTGGTGTGTGTGTGGTACATATCGATCTTTTCTGCAACCCACTTGTGCTACATTATCGCGGGAGAGAAAAATAACCGATAAATGATGATAATAAGAGGGAAAATAGGTGATAATTGAGGAGGGGAGGGAGGGGGGAATAAGGTGGGGAAGGAGGGGAGGGGGGTGGGTGAGATTTACATGGATGAGTACTGGAGGGGAATTATCTCACCTAGAGACAAATTTTTTTTTTTTGATAGGCCCTTTTTTTTTTTTGGAAAGCTTTTTTTATGGTCCTGCTTCCGTGAGGCCTATCGCGTTCCCTATAGGAAGCCTTCCGTGAGGCCTATCGCGCTTGCCGGGTTAATAAAAAAAAAAAAAAAAAAAAAAAAAAAAAAGTAGAAGGAAACATGCTTACATTACTGAAATGTTTGTGGACATGCAGTAATGCAAGTAATGGTCACTTCTGTAAATCTAAAATGGCTTACTTAACCCGGGAGCTGCGGGGAGACTCTTAAGAGTTCCCCCGGCGGACTGCGGGAAGACTCTTGAGAGTAAGTAAAATAAAAAATCAACTTTTGACATCGAAAAAAAAAAAAAAATATTTATTTTTATTTTTTTATTTTTTTTTGGCCCCTGGGCCATGCAAAATCTCAGTCCTCTACCTCCCCTCCTTCCCCACTTTCCTCCTCTCCTTCAGTTATCACCTATTTTCCCTATTATTCCCTTATTCTGAGGTATATTTTTGTGCTAACATTAGCGAGTTGCAAGCAGGGTGTTGTCATCACTGATGGCAAGCGAGTGCAAGAGAGAGAGAGAGAGAGAGAGAGAGTATCGATCGACTGTGTCTCAGTGGCCTTGGGGGAAATTGGCGGGAAAGCAGTTTGCCTTTCACTCGTTTTATTGTTGTTTCAGGTTAATACCTTTATAATCAACCCATAATAGGCGCATATGGATAATTATTAATGCTATTAATGGTACAATGAATATTTTAGTGACGGAAACACCTCAAATACGTCGGCACAGGGGGACGTTTTCAATTACCCCCATGCGCACTTGTTAGGTTAAGAATGGGAAAGGGGTGGGACCTATATTTTTTTTTTTTTTTTTTTTTATTAGTTTAAAAAAAGTGTAAATAGGTGTGTGAGACAATATATGTGTGTGTGTGTGTCACTGTATACATATGTGCTTTATAAATGCGTATATGTGTGTGTGTGTGTGAGTGCGTCTGTGTTTACATGTACAGTATGTGCTGTACTTGATATGTATATGCATTTGTACAATTAATATGTGAGTGTATTAAAGTGTGTCTGCATCAATGTGTGTGTGTGTGTGTGTTGCATATACAGTACATGTGTGTGAGTGAGTGTGTGTGTGTGTGTGTGTTGTACTACTATGCACTATGATGTAAGAGGTTGCATGACAGGATATAAAACAGCTTATATTGCGACCAGTTGTACAGGTCTGCTCTGCTCACATAACTCTCACTCACTCATCTGTCTATCTCTCTCTCTCTCTCATACTCATACACTCTTCTGCATCAATCTAACACTCCCTCTCTCTTTTTCTCTCACACACATTTACTCAGTCACTCACTCTTCTCTATATCTCTCTCTCTCTCTCTCACACATGTACCGTACTCAGTTACTCACTCTTCTCTCTCTCTCTCTCCTGCACCAGACCACTATATACCCCCCCCCCCCCTCCCTCACAAGCAAGCACAATAAGCTACCATGTAGGCTACTGCAATTCAATATCCTTAACTATTTGGCACGAGGAGGGTCTTTTGGGTCCTTTGTTTTGCTCCGTTAGTTGGGAGATTTTAAGACTTTTCACTCCATTAGTTTGGAGATTTTAAGAATTCGCCCCATTAGTTTGGTGATAAGACGTGTCACCCCCATTCAGGTGTCGATTTCATACTGGGTGAGCGATAGCGATCCTGTAACTTAGGAGATGTCGGCCTTTGGCCAGGACAGTTTTCTATCGAAAAATGTAGGTTACAAATCTAGCTATCGCTCGTCATAAAAAATTGACACCTAAATAGCATGGAAGGTCTTAAAATTGACAAAGAAATGGGGCGAAAGGTTTTCAAATCGCCAAACTAATGAGGCGAATGTCTTAAATCTCATAAACTAATGGGACCTAAACATGAGGGAGAAGGGGTCCAGAAAAACTTCTACTCTCCTTCCTCCTATCCGACTCATTTCCAACTGGGTGAATGAGTATATGGATGATGAGTAAATGGGGAATGAGTATATGGTATGAATGAGTAAATGGGTGAATGAGTAAATGGATGAATGAGTAATGGATGAATGAGTTAAATGGGTGTATAAGTAAATGGATGAATGAGTAAATGGATAAATGCGTAAATTAGTAAATGGATGAATGCGTAAATACCCTACAACATTATGAGTAAATATATATAGGCAACTTATAGACGATTTTAATCAGCTTTCGAAGGCCGTCTACCAATTAAAAGGCTACAGACTATCTAAATTAATTCTGTTAGTTACCATAAATCCTTCCTAATCTTCATAAAATCGTATAAATGTATCCGAAATCCTAAATAAAATCACGTCGCTGATACAGAAGGGGTTAATCCCCTTATTTACATGTCTAACCAGAATCCATACCGGTATCTGTTAAATTAAATTGAATAAACTACAAATTCACTTGCCTACATCAATCTTGAACAATAATTCAAGATACCTGTATATGTTCATAAAGTAATACGAACCAGGGAAGAACTCCTTATTGGTGGGTGTGATGACCTTCTGTCTCTTGGTGGGCGTTTGTGACATGGTGGCAGTTGGGTGGAGACGAGCGATACACAACCTTTCCCTGCTAAGGCTGATTTGCCACTGACATTGAAAAGTTGGCAGGGTTACCAACTTACTTAAGTCTGTGTCACAAGTACTGCTAAGTTAATCCTCAAAACTCGTTACTTTGGTAGAGGGTGCTTGTAGAGATATTAAAGCAATAAAATATACCTGAAACAAAAGGAATATTCTCAGAATGATTACTTACAAATGGCTCAAATTTCAATAATATTGCTAGAAGTGTTGTGCTAGATGTAAACATCTTTTTTACTTAAGTCTGCTAATTTGGCAACATTGAAAAGTAGAGGAGGGATGCGGGAGGATGATTTTAACCCCTTGGAGGATGCCATTAATAAATTTACGCTTCATGTCTGACAGTCTGTGATAATGCTTTGTGCTCTACTCCCAGCAAATATATCCTTCACCTTAGGAAGATTATAGCTTGCTAGAATTGCTTTGCCTTGAATATACTAGCTTAAATAAATATTGTTTCTCGCATGTAGCATTCTGATACAATATAATTCATTAGTTGGCCATTTTGCACTCCTTAGTACCTGGACAACTACCGGTCTGTTATACATATATGTCATCAGCAGTCTTTACTGGTAGCCTACACTGGAAAACCGCCACCCACCCTTACCCTGAGGTATTTTAACCTCATCCTTCATGGTGGCTTATTCCGGCTTGGCAAGGGTGTTTGCATGGCGAGGAGTGCTTATGGAATGTTACTAATTTTGAGTTTGCCCCAATAGTTTGGCGATTTTAAGACCTTTCTCCTGAATTTCTCAATTTTTTGTTTTTATTTATTTATTTATTTATTTATTTATTTATTTATTTATTTATTTTTGGTCAGTTTTATGACCTTTCGTGCTATTTTGGTGTAAATTTCTTCCTGGCGTGCCTGCAATTTAGGAGGAACCCGGCCAAATAGTTCTACCAAAAAGTGTAGGCCTACAAATTTATCTTGAAGGTAGGTCTAATTGGGGGCATTTTTTTCAAACTTGATGGAGGTCTAGGGAGCAAAAAAACAAAAACAAATAAAATATAACAAATAAATAAATCCCCTTAACCTGTGTGGTGCAGCGAATTCTATAGGTAAGAATACGCCATAGCAGCTATTTTCATGCTAATTGCGCTCCATATTTGTAGTCCTGAACGAAGTGGAACAAGCTTCAATATAAAACTTGGTCAAACTCTCCCTATAACAGTCACCATACCCTTCCTATCTCCTTACACTACCGAGGAAAATCAATCCATACTTTGCTGGTTTTGTCGCTGTAGGCCGACCACCCACATAACCGAGTAATCTGGATGGAGAGATAGCAATTGACCATCAGCTGGAAAAAGACAGAGTATAATCAACTGGTAGTGAACATAGCAGGTATACCGTTTTGGTTTGTTTATTTTGCAAGTTTTACATTATAATACCCTGTTCCAAATAGGTAGGTCAGAAATCGTAACTTCTAACCTCTGTGACTAAACAAAAAGGGGGCTGTAAATTTCCATACCAATTCCATGGCTGACTCTTCCAAATGGTAGAAATATTAACTCAATTACTCTCTCTCTTTGCCAAAATTTTGCATCTCTCTCGCTATTCTATCGCTACTACAATAATCAGTGTTCCTCAGAGTTTTCCCTGTGTATACCACTATGTAGGGTATGTAGTACCCGTCTTGCAACACAATCCCACCCCTACTCTGTGCAACTCTCCAACCAATGAGTGAAACGTTATTCTCAGTGTAATGCCCTCGAAAATGTCCCGCACCCACAATAATACTAACCCGAGTTGACGTCAGGTATAGCGTAAAATAGTCATAGATGGTAAGTCCAATAAACTCGTCTCGAGAGACTATCACCGTGGTTCGAAAATAGTCGTAGATGGTAAGTCCAATAAACTCATCTCGAGAGACCATCACCGTGGTTCTTAAAAATCGGACTAAGGTTGCTATACTTTTGTACGTCCGTGGTAGTACAGTGGGTTAGCGCGCGGGCCTGGTGGTGATGGTGGTGCGTCACTAACCAGGGTTCGAACCCCACCCAAGGCATCTCAAAACCTGTGGGTTTTTAGGGGGGTTAAATTCCCTTCAGAGGTTCGTACCCCGCGCCAGGTACCAGGAAAGGTTGATCCTAAAGGTAGCCTGGGGATAAATTCCCATTCCTATTTAACCTGGAAAAACCTAGCATTTCATTGGTGGCAGCGGTGGGATCGTGACCAGGTAGCTACGTGGAGCACCCGTCACGCGAACCCTATACCAAGAATTGAGATGGCTAAGGTAAAAAGGCTACGATACCCTACGACCTTACGAGGCTAGGGACTAGCCTAACTAAAAAGGAATGTGGTGTAATGCCCTCGAAAATGTCCCGCACCCACAATAATACTAACCCGAGTTGACGTCAGGTATAGCGTAAAATAGTCGTAGATGGTAAGTCCAATAAACTCGTCTCGAGAGACTATCACCGTGGTTCGAAAATAGTCGTAGATGGTAAGTCCAATAAACTCATCTCGAGAGACCATCACCGTGGTTCTTAAAAATCGGACTAAGGTTGCTATACTTTTGTACGTCCGTGGTAGTACAGTGGGTTAGCGCGCGGGCCTGGTGGTGATGGTGGTGCGTCACTAACCAGGGTTCGAACCCCACCCAAGGCATCTCAAAACCTGTGGGTTTTTAGGGGGGTTAAATTCCCTTCAGAGGTTCGTACCCTGCGCCAGGTACCAGGAAAGGTTGATCCTAAAGGTAGCCTGGGGATAAATTCCCATTCCTATTTAACCTGGAAAAACCTAGCATTTCACTCAGGCCTGTCGCTCTTTCAACTCTTGGGGGAGGCACTCGTTACAGGCAGTTCTGCCTTTTGTCTCCCTCACTCACATAGACAAAAAAAGTAGTTTGTGAGTTATAGAGGTTAATATTCAAGAGTTTTGGCAAACTAATTTTGAACAGTATTGCGACTGGTATAGTTATTCGCTGTAAGTAGGCAAGAAATCATGACCTCAAACCTCTGTGAGTCTGTAACTCAAAAACGAATAGAGTAATCGATCTAACATTTCTACCATTTGGGACGAGTCATTCAAGGAATAGATGTGGAAATTTACAGCCAATTTGCTCTCGCCCCTTTTGAGTTACAGAGGATAGAGGTCATAATTTCTCGCCTACTTACAACGAATAGACTATAGTAAACATTGCAGGTAGTAACAGGGTCGGTTATATTATGTGTGTAACTCTTTCTTCCTTTGTTAGAGGAGTGATAGGTTATCTGTGGAGACAAGTGGTTCATGCTGGCTATCTCAGTACTGGTCGGTTATCTTGAAAGAACACACATAACAAAGCCACTCCAACAGCTTTCTCTCTCTCCAACACCCCTTCTCCCCTCTCTATCTATCTATCTATTTCTATCTATATGCTCAGGCCCAATCCCCATTTTGGGGGTAGCCGACTCAAGACAGAGCAAGAACAGGGAAAACACAAAAACAACATAAAACAAAAAATAAACACAGATAAAAAACACAAACTCTCACACATCCAGGTCACCCAGGAGAAGACCCAGAGACCAGGGTTACCAAGGTCGCTCCAGCACTCCCCCGGCCCCTGACCACCCGGAGAGGTTCCGATCTCGGCAGGCAGACATGCAGCGGAGCCAAAGCCACAAGCCCTCCCACCACACTTCCAGGCACACCCTTCATATTAATCGTCTCCCCGGGCCAGGCGCCTGATGGACTATTATCTAGTCCAACTTGCGCCCGACCCCTTACTCCAAATGACCACGTGTACACTCAACTATTCACAAGCATTCTCCATTCACTCCTGTCCACCACCACTTCCCCTGCCTGATCTATAGTCATTCCTCTATCATCCAAAGCCTTTCTTACACAGTCTCTCCATCTCAATGGGGGTCTTCCTGCCCTTCTATCTCCCCTTGTACCTGACTCACATATTCTCTTTGTAAGCCTTTCATCTCCCATTCGTTCAACATGACCATACCAGCTCAGCACCCTTCTGTCCACTCTGGCTGACAAATGTTCCTGCTGCCCCACTCTCCTACGTATCTCTTCATTCCTCAATCTGTCTCTACGAGTAACTCCACACATACTCCTCAAGCAGCTCATCTCCATCACATCCAGCCCTCTTTTCTCCTTTTTCTTCAGAGCCCATGTCTCAGCCCCATACATCACTGTTGGCACAACAATTCCTTGATACAGTGCACTGTTTACTTTCACTCCGAGATTTCTCGTCTTCCACATACAGTACTTCCCATTGCTCCGAAAACCTTCCTTCCTTCACACACTCTCTGTTTTACCTCCACTTCCATACCTCCACTCCTGCTTATTGTTCCTCCTAGATATTTCTCCTTCTCCCCTTTCCCCTCTCTACACTTCAGAAAAATAGGAAAAGTAGAATGTAGATACGAGGTGCCGTTGTAAAGGCTTATCCCTCAATACCTTCACCTGACCTGACCTGAGAGAGTGAGAAAGAGTAAGGGAGAGGGAGATGTGGATGCTGAAGGGAAGATGTTTTTGTTTATTTACTTATTTTTATTTTCAGTTTCCTCCCTAGACCTCCATCAAAGTTTTAAAATTATCACAAAGAACCCCTCCAAGATAAACTTCTGCATTTTTCGGTAGAAGGTTGATTCATATCACACATTCATCCTACATTGAAGGCTCTCTAACGCTCGCCAGGAAAAAATCAACACCTAAATGGCACGAAAGGTCTTAAAACTGACAAAGAAATGGGGTGAAAGGTCTTAAAATAGCCAAACTAATGGGGTGAACATCTTCCAATCTCAAAACTAATGGGGTTAACCTCTGAAGTGCGCACAGGGGTAATTGAAAACCTCCCCCTGTGCTGACGTATTTGAGGTGTTTCCGTCACTAAAATATTAATTGTACCATTAATAGCATTAATAATTATCCATATGCGCCTATTATGGGTTGATTATAAAGGTATTAACCTGAAACAACAATAAAACGAGTGAAAACAGCGTTTGGATGGTCAAAATCGGAGATATAGCCCGCGAGTTGTATAATGTATGGGTGAGGCAAGCTACCTTCCCGCCAATTTTCCCCAAGGCCACTGCGACACAGTCGATCGATACTCTCTCTCTCTCTCTTGCACTCGATTGCCATCAGTGATGACAACACCCTGCTTGCAACTCGCTAATGTTAGCACGAAAATATACCTCAGAATAAGGGAATAATAGGGAAAATAGGTGATAACTGAGGGATAGGAGGAAAGTGGGGAAGGAGGGGAGGTAGAGGACTGAGATTTTGCATGGCCCAGGGGCCAAAAAAAAATAAAAAAATAAAAAAATAAAAATAAAAAAAACATTTTTTTTTCGATGTCAAAAGTTGATTTTTAATTTTACTTACTCAGGAGAGTCTTCCCGCAGTCCGCCGGGGGAACTCTTAAGAGTCTTCCCGCAGCTCCCGGGTTAATCAAGAGGGAGAAGGAGGTCCAGAAAAAGCACCCCCTAAAGAGTGCCAAATACTCTGGTGTGATGGTCATAATAATAAAACTTGCTCAGTAATAACTTTTGGCATTACTATCCCACCACCCCAACCCCTTATAACCCATTCAGTACCAGGGACGTCCTTTTCAGCATATTCTGGCGACTATTAGACAATTTTATTCAGCTTAGGAAGATCTCTAGCAGTTAATAAGGCTTCAAAATATCTTGGCTAACCCCTTTCACTACCACAGATGCTTCCTAAGCTGCATAATATCGTCTAAATATGGCCGCATTTACGCCCAGTTCTCCAGTTCGAGGTCAGTTTTAAACTTGAATCAGAAGGGTTCGGTACCATCTTTTCAAGGATCTTCCAGATAAGGATAGCAATGTACCTCTCCCTTCTCCTTTGCTGAAAATATAGGCCAAGTTTTTTCAACCTCTCCCAGAGTAGTTGTCGTTCTGGTCTTGGCCGAGTTGACCAGACACTACCAAAGAATCTCGGGAGGCTGTCTGCTTCTGTCTGGTAAAATCACCAAACATTACCATGCATAGATTACCAGACATTCGCCTCTGTGTGCCTTTGAAAAACGTGCTGTTTTGCAAAATTTGACTTACGAGTTTCAGGCTATAAGGAAGTTGGAGGTGTAGAGGTGACTGGACGACTCGGCCATGGGACAACTCGGCCACGACGGCGAGACAGCTCGGCCCATTATTTGAGACAGCTCGGCCCAACGTTATGCTATGGTTAGGTTAGGTTAGGTAGGGACATAGTGATTCCAAAATGATCAATACGAGAAATAAATGTTAATGAATTGTCACTTAATTGTTTGATAAACGAAAAGATAGATACATAAATAGATAGGGTCCGGGACATAGTGATTCCAAAATTATCAATATAGCCATGGCATTCGGCCCCATTCAGCCAACTGTTTTAAGATGTTTATCCCCATCCAGGTGTCGATTTCTTCCTGGAGAGCGATAGCAAGCCAGCATTGTATGGAGATATCCGGCTTCGCCGGAGACATTTTTCTATCAAAAAATGTAAAAATTTAGCTTGCTGTCAAAACAAAAGTATATAAATGCTGGCTCGCTACCGCTCGCCAGGAAAATTTTGACACCTGGATGGGGGTAAATGTCTTAAAATAGTAGGCTGAATGGGGCCGAATGGATACAAGCCAAAGAGAGAGGGAGAGAAAGAGAAAAAATGGGAGGTGGGCTCCCTTAACCTGACAAGCGCGAAATAGACCTAGGGGCTAGGGTAGTTATTTGTGCATTTCTAGCCTTGGATTCTGACAGAATTCGTTATATTTACAATATAGAGCATTATTTGTTTTCGGTATGCTTTTATTTTACATATATGATGTATATATGAACCTTCAAGAGTGCTAAAATAAGTGGGAAAAGCATTTGGGTGGTGAAAAACGAAGATATTGGCCACCCGGTCATATTCTCAGGCGAGAGAGAGCCACAGGCAACCCTCCTCTCTCGCTGTCTGTGAGGTAACTGAGACGAGTGGGGCGGTGTGGGCCGGTGTCTGGGTGTTACATAACGATCTTTTCTGCAACCCACTTGTGCTACATTATCGCGGGAGAGAAAAATAACCGATAAATGATGATAATAAGAGGAAAAATAGGTGATAATTGAGGAGGGGAGGGAGGGGGGAATAAGGTGGGGAAGGAGGGGAGGGGGAGGGGTGAGATTTACATGGATGAGTACTGGAGGGGAATTATCTCACCTAGATACAAATTCCTTTGTTTTGATAGGCCCTTTTTTTTTTTGGAAGGCTTTTTTTATGGTCTTGCTTCCGTGAGGCCTATCGCGTTCCCTATAGGAAGCCTTCCGTGAGGCCTATCGCGCTTGCCGGGTTAACCCTCTGAGGTTCATGACGTGTTTTGATAGTTTATTCTGGCTCTCATTGGACGATTTTGTACAGCTTAGGAAAGATCGTTGGGAAATAAAAGGGTAAACTGAGCCTCCCAGCTGCCATGCACGTATGGGAAGGGTATAGTCTATTCGCTGTAAGTAGGCGAGAAATCATGACCTCTAACCTCTGTAACTCAAAAATGACTAGTGTAATCGATTAAACATTTCTAACATTTGGGAAGAGTCAGTGAAGGAATAGATGTGGAAACTTACAGCCAATTTGCTCTAGCCCTTTTGGAGTTACAGAGGATAGAGGTCATGATTTCTCGCCTACTTCCAGCGAATAGACTATAAGAGGAAGTGTGGAAGACCGTGGCTCATCATATTTTGTGCAGGGATAGGAAAAGATGACGAAAATAAGAGGAATAATGGCCAATAATTGAGGAGGGGGAACGTGGGGGGAGAAAGGGGGCGAAGGAGAGGGAGAGGGGGAGGGGACACATGTAGGAGAGAGGAAGGAGGTACTAGAGCATGATTATACTACCTAATTATTATGTTTTTTCCACCAACCAACTTCACCTCTAAACTCAATTAATGAAATCAACAAATACATGTGGCACTCCAAGGACTCGAACCTAGGATACTCACATCGAAATTCCGCGCACTTATGCATTACGCTATCAAGACAGTTATCACAAATTGCTTCCATTTGAGTGCCTGTAGGGAATTTTTTGCATATCTTTTCATGGGCTCGCTTCCATGAGCCTATTAACCTAGCAAGTGCGCATGGGGGTAATTGGAAACGTCCCCCTGTGCTGACGTATTTGAGGTGTTTCCGTCACTAAAATATTCATTGTACCATTAATAGCATTAATACTTATCCATATGCACCTATTATGGGTTGATTATAAAGGTATTAACCTGAAACAACAATAAAACGAGTGAAAACAGCGTTTGGATGGTCAAAATCGGAGATATAGCCCGCGAGTTGTATAATGTATGGGTGAGGCAAACTGCTTTCCCGCCAATTTCCCCCAAGGCCACTGAGACACAGTCGATCGATACTCTCTCTCTCTCTCTTGCACTCGCTTGCCATCAGTGATGACAACACCCTGCTTGCAACTCGCTAATGTTAGCACGAAAATATACCTCAGAATAAGGGAATAACAGGGAAAATAGGTGATAACTGAAGGAGAGGCGGAAAGTGGGGAAGGAGGGGAGGTAGAGGACTGAAATTTTGCATGGCCCAGGGGCCAAAAAAAAAATAAATAAATAAATAAATAAAAATAAAAAAAAAAAAAAAAATGTCGATGTCAAAAGTTTATTTTTGTTTTCACTTACTCATAAGAGTCTCCCAGCAGTCCGCTGGGGGAACTCTTAAGAGTCTCCCAGCAGTTCCCGGGTTAATAGACCTGACGGAAGTGTCTGTATCGCGTACGCTATACAGACACTTCCGTGAGGCCTATTGCGCTTGCTGGGTTAAGAGGTTAATTCTTTCGGCATTCGAGGACGCATATTATCTTTATTCTGGCTAGCATTAGACGATTTCATTCAGTTTTAGCAGACCCTCAGGGAATCAAAGAGGTAAACTCGGTCTCAGTTAACTCTCTGACTCCCATGATTCCCTCTAATATGAATAAATCGTCTACTAATCTTCAGAATAAAATTAAGAAGAGCGTCCTTGAATGAAGTACAAACATTTGATTAAAAGATAACTATTATTAACCGACTATCACAGAATATAATTAAGAACATTTTAATATAACATATCAATTATTCACCGACTATCTCATTAACCCTTCAACCCCGGGTGGTACACGTGTGTACCATTATGTTTTGACCCGAGGAACCCGGGTGGTACAACATTGTACCATTGCTTGCGTATGTGCTTTCGAATGGCGCGCGTAAACATTTCGTTCCGTGGTCGCTAGGTGACGCCACCAGACACCATGTACGCCACCAAAACAGTCTCTACCCTGCCGCCAACATGGATACTAGCCCAAAAAGTGATTCCCCTGTGTCCGATTCCATGCTCCCTTCGACGCCTGCCCAGGTTCGTCGCGCCCTAACGCAAAGGCACGTACAATATGCGTTGACTCCCGGAGGTATTGAAATAGCTTTGAGGAGTTATGAACGTGGTGAAGGACAAAATAGTGTTGATGACTTGGGCAGTGATAGCTCCGAGTCTTATCAGTCTCACTATAGTGAAGATTTAGACGATCTAGACGAAATTCATCAAAGAGACGCGCAATTTGTTGGATTTGAGCATGACGATGAAAGTGATGATAGTACTGAACGTGATATAGTTGTGCAAGGTGATGAGAGTGTAGTGAGAGTGAGCGAATGGGACAGCACTAGGTCGACTGCCAAGTTTAGGTTGAGTGACACGACACCTAGCCTTTCGCCAGCTAAATCCCCATTCAAGATACGTTTTTATAAGAAGCAAGTTCTTGAAAAGGCGGCTGCGGCAGCCAGGAAAGAGGCCCTAAAACTTGGTGAGGGAGCAGTGCGTGAGGGTGCCAGTGAGGCTGAGCGTGAGGGTGAGGTTGACCCGCCATTGTCTTCCTTATCTACCCACGCCACCCAAGTTGCCCGCCATTCTTCCCCACCACCACCAGCACTGCCTAGGGTTGAGGACCCCCCACTTTCGGCCTATTTACCCCCTATTTCCCCCGAGAGGAGACATACTACTACAGAAAAGGGAAAAGGGAGAAAATATGTGAAAAAAGGAGCTACAAGTAGGCGCTCTTTGTTCGAGGCTCCCGCGGCTTCCACCCCTGCCGGTCCCAGCCATACGCCCCCGCAACTTTCCCCAGGGTCCACCCCACCTCTCCAGCCTACAACAGAGGTTCCTGACGATGTATTTGACCTCGCATCCATACCTGCACCTACAGACACTGAACCAGTGCTGTCTACGACTCGTCGTAGGCCAAGGAGACCCGAACCTCTGCATGAAGATGACAGAGCCTCGCCGACCTACACGCCGCCCACGCATCATTCGTTCCCCGCAAGATTATGAGGGGGGGTCTGAAGATGAAGGGCACCTCACAGATGACTCTGGCCATGATTACCTGGGTCCACCGTCAGGGCAAGATGACGGCTCTGACGACAACGACGATGACTTTATGGACATCGACGACCCTCAACCCAGACGCTTGGCCCAGGGCCGTCGTGCTCCTGGCCGCCCTGGCCGCCGGGCTGGGCCTGGGCGCCGTCGCGCTCCTGGCCGCCCTAGGGTGCGCGCTGCCAAAGTTCGTGGGCGTGCTGCCCCAGCTGCAGCTCCTCGTCAGCGTCGCCAGCAGGACCCATTTTATATTTTCAACTGGCAGGATGTGGCTGCTGATGAAGTGAATGACCCTGATGTAACCCCTTTTGATGAGGTACAGGAGGGTTCAGGAGTTACCCCAAGTTTTCCCGCAGGCCCCAATGCTCCACCACATGAGCTTTTTGAGGCATTTTTTGATAAGGAGGTTACTGAGTTTGTCATAGAGGAGACAAACAAGCACCACCAAATCCAGGTGAACTTTTTTGGCAAGGTGACCAAGGGCCACATGAAGCGGTGGACCCCAGTGACTCATCCCGAGTTCATGGTGTTCCTGGCAATCACCATGCTAATGCCTCATGTAAAGAAGCACAGGTTGGCTGACTATTGGATCACCAAAGATCTGATATCCACCCCTGCCTTCGGGAAATACATCTCTCGGGACCGGTACCTCGACATCCTCGGAGCGCTCCATCTTGTCACCAACACCGACATGCATCTCTCTGACAAGCTGTGGAAGATTAGGACGTTGTACGAGATGATGCGAGAACGTTTCACATCATACTTCACGCCCTTCTGCAACGTCTGTATTGACGAGTCTCTTGTGCTGTTCCGGGGAAAGCTGAGCTTCAGGCAGTACATCCCCTCAAAGAGACATCGCTTTGGTATAAAGTTCTTTGTGCTGTGCGATTGCCAAACTGGCTATGTCCTGGACTTCCTGGTCTACAGCGGGAAGGAAGGGGACGTGGAAATAGACCCCCTCATTGGCTTTGGCGGAGCAGTGGTTCAAGCCATGATGAACCGGTACTTCGAGAAGAATCACGTCCTCTACACGGACGACTACTACACGTCCCCCACTCTCTCAAAGTACCTCCATCAGCGCAAGACGGGGACTGTAGGCACAGTTAGAGCGAAAAGGAAGGGCATGCCAACTTTCCCTCCTAAAACCAAGAAAGGCGATGTCTTCAAGAAGAAGTCGGGACCCATTCTGGCTATCCACTGGCACGACCAGCGGAAGGTCAACCTCCTGAGCACCGTCCACAAGGGGGAAATGGTTGAGACTGGCAAGGTGGATCGCCGCACCCAAGTCAGGGTGACCAAGCCCGATGCTGTAATGGACTACACCATAAATATGAGGCTGGTGGACAAGTCCGACATGCAGATAGGCTTCATCGACTGTCTGCGTACCTCGTGCAGATGGTACAAAAAGTTCTTTCTGCACATGGTGGACATGTCAATGCTGAATGCCTACAATATCTACAGGCTTCAGAATCCGCGCACACCCAGGAAGTTCAGTAGCCTGCGGAGGTTCCAAAAACAGGTGTTGGTGGAGCTCCTGGACAGGTATGCTACGCCACAGAGGGCAGTGGCACAACCTGGGCGCCCCGTTCAGGACCGCATGCAGTGTGCACAGTATCTAAATGTGCACAAGCTCGGTTACCTGCCTCTGGAACGAGATGGAGTCACCATTAGCAGAAGGCGGTGCCATGTCTGCTGGAACAGCCAGGTGAGGCCGAGGAAGCAGAAAAAGACCACCATGCAGTGTGTGGAGTGCCAGGTGTCACTATGTGCTATACTGTGCTTTGCTGAGTACCACACCAAGCAGGAGTACTAACTAATAATCATAGTGAAAGTACCAAAGACTGACAATATGTATGTATATAGGCAACAAGTGGAAATAAAACAATGTATTGTGATAAAAAAAAGTCATGTACTGTATTATGAAAACATATAAATAAGTGAAAAAAGACACAATAAATTGTATATAAAACGTTTACAAAGCATATAACTAAGTGAAAGTGACACATGACATAATATTAGATGGCCAAAGTATAATAAACACCTGTAATAACGAATAATCAGTGCCTAATATAACAATAACCTACCTCAATTACTAATAAAATGTACCGTATCAAGTGAAAATGAGCATTATCAGTGACAGTGACACTCTCTCAAGCATATTTACCAAAGTGAAAGTGACACACGAAGTAATATTAGATGGCCAAAGTATAATAAACACCTGTGATAACGAATAATCACTGCCTAATATAACAATAACCTACCTCAACTACTAATAAAATGTACCGTATCAAGTGAAAATGAGCATTATCAGTGACAGTGACACTCTCTCAAGCATATTTACCAAAGTGAAAGTGACACACGAACTAATATTAGATGGCCAAAGTATAATAAACACCTGTGATAACGAATAATCAGTGCGTAATATAACAATAACCAGCCTCAATTACTCATAAAAACTACGGTATCGAGTGAAAATGTGAAATATTAGTGACAATGATAGCCTAATACACATATTTTATATAATTGGACTCCAAATAACTATAATAACATCACTATCAATAAATAAAATCGCCTCCGGGAGGTAAAAACTCTGGCGCGACGAGTGGCTAAGTGCGCAGTAGGTTAGCCAAGCCGGGGCCTGGGCCAAGGCGACGCATCCGAACGCGGGAAGATTTTCCCGCATAAAAATCACTCCACTTCCCGCGCTCGCCATTATGCAATCACTTGGGCTAGAGACCTCTACTCAACGGCATTCTACACATGAAGGTTTGTGCAACATTTTTTTTTTTTTTTTATAACTTTGTGTCATGTATTTCAGGAGTAACATGTGAATCAACATGGACCAAAATTCCTCAAAACCCCCGGTCACAGAGTACAGTCACGATCTACCCTAGCCGGGGTTGGAGGGTTAAAGCCAGAATATATTACAAAACATTTCATTATGTACTGAACGGTACTGCCAAACTCGGCAGTTCTGAGTTGGGTCGGGGACTTTAATCAGGTGACCAAAGTAAGTTGAGACGGTCTTATTGCTTGATATGTCGTGCCTAAGACCTTCAAGTGTTTCATTAAATACTTTAGTAATTTTCTTAAACCTAGTGCATCGCGAGGCAATATTATGATCTTTGTCCAGCGGATCTTCAAAATAAAGCATTCTTGACACATTTTTAAGCAAAGAAGATTTACCTAGTTGACTTTGTGGGTATTCTTTCCTTTTATTGTCTATAGTAAAAACTATTTCGTAAAAGTCTGAACGAGCTCCTATATGAAGAAAGCTCATGAATAACTTTCCGACATTGCCAGATTGAGCATGCTTTTTGACATGGTTTGTAACTAAAAGAGTGAGAAGGTGCGTGGACATGCCGCCACGGGACTCATCCTGGAGACCGTGGTGTTGCAAAACGCACCTTATTAGGAACACCAACATCTCAACGTACTTGTGCTGGCGTAGGCAATTGGTAGTGACAACACTCCGGTCTATGTTAATTTTATTGTTAAGTGAAAGAAATACAACACGTTTATGAATGCTATCAACATATTTTATTCCTCGACCAATGGATTTGTCCGTCATAAACACAAAATTATCCAAAGCCAAATCCAACACTCTTAAAAGTTTTATAACTTCGGCTAATGAGTGGGATTCAATCTCGTCAATTACTGTTATATTTACCCCTTCACCGGGTAAGTATAATCCAGTCCGAGAATCCCCGGTCATCTCAGCATGAACGTGGGGGCCCCAGGTTCGGCAAATGGACGTTTTTACCCGACATAAAATCTCCTGCCGAATCCTCTGTTCGGGAACTGTCGCGACGCGAATCCATTCGCAAAGGTCACTTATCTCCTCATGGAGTCCTTTTCGATCACTGGAATACTGATCACGTACCCAGGGCCAGGGATTATGAACCAATGATTCATGTGTATTATCCTCAGGTGAATTTTTATCTTCATTTCGAACCTTTTCCTTCTCCTTTTCAAAATTTCCCTCTCTCCACTCCGTTTCCGGCAAAACTTCATTTCGAATTTTGTCCACCACTTTCTCCTCCCTTTTTTCCTCTACCTCCACCTCCTCTTTTTCGTTCACTTCCCCCTCCTCTTCCTTTTCATTTTCGTTCACTTCCCCCTCCTCTTCCTTGTCTTTTTCGTTCACTTCCCCCTCCTCTTCCTTGTCTTTTTCGTTCACTTCCCCTTCCTCTTCCTTGTCTTTTTCGTTCACTTCCCCTTCCTCTTCCTTGTCTTTTTCGTTCACTTCCCCCTCCTCTTCCTAGTCTTTTTCGTTCACTTCCCCCTCCTCTTCCTTGTCTTTTTCGTTCACTTCCCCCTCCTCTTCCTTGTCTGTTTCAGTGTCCTTTCCCTCTTTTCCCTCCTCGTTTTCCTCTTCAACCTGTCCACATTTATTTTCACATTTTTCAACTTTATCCGTCAATCATTTATTTTCAACACTGATTTCTTTATTTTCATCACATTTTTTAATGGCGTCGTCTTCTTGACCATACAACTTTAGTTTTAACTCGAGATGGTTTAAATACAGTGTAATTTCCTTATATTTTAAC
The DNA here is from genome assembly GCA_037953745.1 of Lithodes maja. Lineage (NCBI taxonomy): Eukaryota > Metazoa > Arthropoda > Malacostraca > Decapoda > Lithodidae > Lithodes > Lithodes maja. Next base: position 3,096 of record JBAKBP010027595.1, on the reverse strand, counting down.
AATGAATCAATACAATTTCCTAACAATATTTTAGTTTTACCCATCTTTTTCAAACCACACATCCATTTCACTTTTACAACTTTTGTTTTGAGATCAACCTGCGTAAAGTCTTGATCAAATATTTTTCGCACAGAGCTGTACGCCTTGCACTCCTGACACCCGTTATCAATATTCACCCAGGAGCCTAGGTCAAAGGATGATATTTTGGTTTCCTTTAATGTTGGCCCTGTCACTTTCCACTCTGGGGAGGCACTCGATACAGGTAGTTCTGCCTTTTGTCTCCCTCACTCACATAGAAAAAATATATGTTTGGGGATTATTGTAACTTCTGCTCTAAGGTCTCAGAATATAGAGCTTCGTTACTGGCCGGCATTTCCAGTTCTCTTAACCTAACAAGTGCGCATGGGGGTAATTGGAAACGTCCCCCTGTGCTGACGTATTTGAGGTGTTTCCGTCACTAAAATATTCATTGTACCATTAATAGCATTAATACTTATCCATATGTGCCTATTATGGGTTGATTATAAAGGTATTAACCTGAAACAACAATAAAACGAGTGAAAACAGCGTTTGGATGGTCAAAATCGGAGATATAGCCAGTGATGACAACACCCTGCTTGCAACTCGCTAATGTTAGCACGAAAATATACCTCAGAATAAGGGAATAACAGGGAAAATAGGTGATAACTGAAGGAGAGGAGGAAAGTGGGGAAGGAGGGAAGGTAGAGGACTGAGATTTTGCATGGCCCAGGGGCCAAAAAAAAAAAATAAAATAAAAAATAAATTTTTTTTTTTTTTTTTTTTTCGATGTCAAAAGTTGATTTTTTGTTTTACTTACTCTCAAGAGTCTCCCCGCAGTCCGCCGGGGGAACTCTTAAGAGTCTCCCCGCAGTTCCCGGGTTAAGGGGAGACTGACCGTTTGTTTGGTCTATTAATTCATTTATTCATATACTGTATTTGTTTAGTTTCCTCCCTAGACCTCCATCAAGCGTAGAAAAAACACCCCCTAGACCCCCTTCAAGATAAATTTGTAAATTTTTCGGTAAAAAAATGTCCCGGCCGAAGGCCGATTCCTCTTAAAATGAAGGCTCGCTATCGCTCGCCAGGAAAAATCGACTCCTAAATTGCATGAAAGGTCTTAAAATTGACAACAAAATGGGGCGAAAGATGTTAAAATCAACAAACTAATGGGCTGAATGTCTTATAATCTCAAAACTAGGTGGGGCTAAACATTAGGAGAAGGGGGTCCAGAAAAACGGTCTGCCTCCCCTTAAAGTTGATAGAATTGCATATACAGTATTCCTAATTGCTCACAAAATGCACAATAAAAAACATTCAGTATCGGGACACCATTTTTCATTTCATTGTCCATTTTCAGAAGATATTAACCAGCTTAAGAAGGACCTAAGTTAGTTAGTTATGTAGAGCAGATTAACCAGACCACTGAGCTCCATACGTTCCTCTCATAGGTCTGGCAAGGACCTAAGTAAATATAACGTTTCAAATTATATCAATTATCCCTTTAGTTCGTATAGACTCGTTCTAAGCTTAATAAAGGATGAAGGGATTTCTACACACATCTAAATATACAGTAACCATGCCCATTGAAATATCTCCATCTCGAACACATTTATGCTATAGTGATAACTTATATAGTCAATTTCAAGGAATAAAATAAACTAGTAAAAATAATTATAATTAATATGGGCAAACATTTCTAAGCCCATGTGCAATATTGGAAGAAGTATACTCACATGCAGAAGTCTCTAGTACCCCACTTCCTGGAATATGTGAACCAGGTGTGGGCTCCATATATGGTAAAGGATATAGAAGCAGTGGAGAAAGTGCAGAGGAGGGCTAGCAAGCTAGTACCAACGTTGAAGAACGCGGGCTATGAGCAGAGGTTGAGGACACTGGGGCTTCCGACACTGGCATATAGGAGAAAGAGAGGGGATATATAGAGACTTTTAGATAGTGTCAGGAAAGTATGATGAGGATGTGTGTGAAGGTATCTTCTTGATGCAGGAGGGAACAAGAACGAGAGGACACTCTAAGAAAATTTACAAAGAAAGAAATAGGCTTGAGAAGGCAAACAACTCATTTTGTGAATAGAGTGGTAAATGAGTGGAACGCACTGCCCCAGTATATAGTCGATTCCGAATCAATATGGGAGGTTGAAAGTAATCTTAATAAAGCATGGGGAAGACGAGATTTGAAGTTTGATTATAAAGATAAAATACAGAATAGTAAAAATGTTGCGTCTGCTACCGCCGCCGCCAACACCGTGAACGACCGCAGCAGTGCAAGTACTGGTACTGAGCTGGATACACAGGCCTAGTTTGCCTTTTTCCAGAGGATCTACTGTAAGAAACTTCATGACAAACTTGAAACAGTGTACAGTATATTGAATTAGGAAAAATAGACTCGGACATGTATACAAGGGAAGGTTTCAGAATACTTCATCAACGAATCAAACTTTTTCAATGAACTTTGTATCATCTTGCACTCCAGGGGATAGTACACAGAGCACAATGAACCTATTCCACGATACCTACAGTCCACACTACAATAATGAAATATGCAGCTGCAGAATCTAATCTTTGTCCTGCATCTAAAGGGAATCCAGAGGTGTTTGTGTGGCTGGCCTACTTAGCCTGATCATACTGAGAGATAAAATTACTGAATGTGAAAGTACAGTAGTATGTTTTGATTTGCCAATATTTTTTTCTTAGTAGGTGTGAATATATATGAGCAAACCTACTGTATAAACTCTCTCTTTATATGTATCTACCTATCTATCTATATACTGTATATATATATATATATATATATAATACTAAAAAGGCGGAAGACCCAGAAACCAAGGATCATGAGGGGTCTCCAGCAAAAGATTCCCCAGGTCCCAGATAGATCTCCCGGAGAGATTCCAGTCGCAGTAGGCAGACAAACCACACCACAATGCCCGCCCACAGAAAATACAGAAAGTAAAACCTAGAGTAACCAGGCAACACACATGATTATTAAGAACTAGCATAAATGCATTAATGGTCAATAATAGCCCTAATGTTCACTCCCTATAACCAAAGATATTGATAG
>JBAKBP010027594.1:0-29876 GCA_037953745.1 Lithodes maja | reverse complement strand
TGACACCTTGTATATATATAATTATATATATATATATATATATATATATAATATATATATATATATATATATATACTGTTTATATATTATACTGTATATATATATATATATAATATATATATATATATATATACATTACTTTATTTTACGTGTACAATAGAATTATTTCTGAATTTATTACCTGAAGATTACCTGCTTTCTTATTTTGTTTTTTCAGTGTCAACCCAGGAGCCATTTCCCTTCTCGTTGGAAAGGGTGTATATTGTGGCAAAGATATACAACTGTATAAACATTCTCATATATTTTCATAACAATAACAATGCATGGAAACAATTGCGCATAGCTCACGAACCAATTACTCTATATTATTTTTGTTTTCACCATTGGAAAGAGCACAATTTTCCGATTCCGGTGATATATACAGTTATATACGTATCTGACCAAATAACTCAACCACGAGGTGGGGAACAGCTCGGAACCCGGCTAGCATCGCCGGAACAGAGACGGGTGAAGCGTAAATATTCGCATTTTGGCTCTTCATTTCAAATATTCATAGCGCAAAAAGTATTTGTCCTAGGAACTTCTAGTTTATTTTATACTCATCAGCATTATTTGCCGTATTCATTCAGCCTAAATTTAAAACCATACACTTCGTAGCAACGAAATAAATAAAAAATGTTATAAACCATATCAATCAAAATCAGATTTTTGTTTTTTTCGGTCATTGCATGGAAACAATTGTGCATAGCTCGCGAACCAATTATGCTATATTATTTTGGTTTTCACCATTGGAAAGAGCACAATTTTCCGATTCCGGTGATATATACAGTTATATACGTATCCGAGCAAATAACGCAACCACGAGGTGGGGAACAGCTCGGAACCCGGCTAGCATCGCCGGAACAGAGATGGGTGAAGCGTAAATATTCGCATTTTGGCTCTTCATTTCAAATATTCATAGCGCAAAAAGTATTTGTCCTAGGAACTTCTAGTTTGTTTTATACTCATCAGCATTATTTGCCGTATTCATACAGCCTAAATTTAAAACCATACACTTCGTAGCAACGAAATAAATTGAAAATGTTATAAACCATATAAATCAAAATCATATATTTTTTGTTTTCGGTCACTGCTTGAGAACTATTTCAGATAAACAATTTCTGTTTCCAGATTTGGAAAGAGGAGAAAAAATACTATTATTTGAGCAAAACAAATATATGGTCATCACTCACAATTTAGAGCTAGGACGGTGTGAAAACAATTGCATGGGAAATAATTGTATTCCGGACTCATTTACACTTTCATATTTCGATTTATTTACATTTTTTTTTATTTTATCATGTACTATAAATATTCCTCTTTCCATTGATATATAATACATCACAATAAACAGCATTCTGGTGGATGGAAATCGCGAAAAATATAAGGCTTCGACAACACTCATGAGCCAAATTCAAGACCCAAAATACTTGTCAAGCGCCTACTTGGACTTATTGGAACATAATATGATGGAGAGAGTTAAGAGGTGACTTAATTCAAGTGTTCAAAATCATCAAAGGCATCGACAATATGAACTGTAGTAAGTACTTCACTATCGACCAATCTAATTACCCGCGGGAGAAACGGTTGCAAAATTATTGGTAAATCTTTTAACTCACACGAATCTAAGAATTTCTTCTTCAATCGAGTTGTCAACTTGTGGAATGGGCTTCCCCGAGACGTTATAGACTGCAGCACCGTTGATTCATTTAAACTCCGCCTAGACAAATATCTCTCATCAAACCCGCGACTGATTGCGTTTGTAAATGAATAACTTTATTTTATCCTCCCCTCAGTTACTAATCCATATGTCCCCTACTAACTTCCTAGTCCTGCCACGGACATTAGTTCCCGGGCAGTAGTTCCCTTTCCAATGTTCCCTTACCCACTCTAAACCACTGTTTGGACACTTGATCCTCAGTGTTTTGGAGGACAAGCAGCCTAGAAGGGTCACTAGACCTGTTTTTTGCTTGATTTCCTTTGTACTCCTTTGTACTCCTTTGTATCTCTTCATTCCTCAATCTGTCTCTACGCATCATTCCACACATACTCCTCAAGCAGCTCATCTCCATCATATTCAACCTTCTTTTCTCTTGTACATTCACACTCCATGTCTAAGCCCCATACATCACTGTTGTATGTTTCTTGTAATATGAAGATGGTAGGGATTGCTATTGGGATTGTTAGGACAGGTTACAACATTATCTCTATAGTACCACATACAACAATGGTGCTCGTAGTACTTTAGTCAGCAACAATTTTTCCATCTATCGATAGCTTTTAAAGTCAAATAATTATGTAATAATGAAGACTCATCTCGAAGGTCATAGAGTAACATGGTCTCCTTAAAAGTGAGATGACGGGGTTGCAAGACAGCAAAATAGCAACCCCATCAGATGTTCTCACAAACTATGGAGAAACGTCACAAATCAAAGCCAGGCTCGCCAACATCAAGGAGAAGAAAAGAGCGAAACAAAGGACGCAGATGAGAAAAGAAAAGGAGGCAACACAGTCTGTCATCGAAAACCAACATGCTCTATGGTGTATGGAAACAGAGCAGCAACGCCGTCTACCGGGTCCTACGGGAACTGGAGGACTCCTTCACGACCAATCAACGAGTTCTCGCAAGGCCCGAGAGAAGAGATTAAGAAATATACAACGAAAAAACCCGATTTGAGCTACAACGAAGAAGACTTTATATTATTTCCTCATCAAGACCCAATATTCTACTCTAACAGTTGTGATCAGAATTACCCAATGTACAGTGCAGAAAATGGTATATATAAATTATGACAGATCAAAAGAGAATAAGGGAAGCCTTGCATACCACCTGAAGAATAGAAGAAAATAATAATTAATGAAAATCAATTATCCTACAACCATGCAAGCTTCCTAAACTATGAGTTTAATATTAAGAAATAAAGAATAACCATATTCATGTATTCCTATGTCAATTGTATTTTTAAGGCAACTATTAACTTAACAATAATTAAGAGATCAAAATACCCATGTCCCTACTATTCCATAATGAATCAATCAAGAAGTAAATTATCCTTTGAATATTACCTAACCAAAATATATGATCGGTAGGTAAACACAAGGCAATATTATCCACTAGCTTTTATGCGATCGGATGAATATACACCTAGGTTTACAGGGAGCAGGGCTGGGTGCTAGGGGAACTAGAAGTGACATTCTCATAATTGTGTGAGAGCGGCAGTTCCCTTTGGTGTCAAACCAAAGGAAGAACTACGAGTCTAGCGTCGACCAGATCCTCTCTCATGGACCTAACTTATCCGCATCACCTCTTCGCATAAGTGTCTCTGTGTTACTTGAGTTTTGAGCAAATATTGTGAAGGTATATAAGATAATGTTAGTGTTCAATATAACGTTATTCTGGGCTCTCCTCACACCATTTACTCTCTCGCATTGTGAGAGCAAACCACGCGTGTGTCAGTTAATTATATACAGTATATAAGGTCCTGGGTTTAACTGATTTAAATTCCATACTAAACGTTAAATATATATTTTTAACTACAATATATACCCAACCCGACACGTAACAATTTGTGAACACTCACATATACTATTCTTTTGTTTCATTATTTATTGAGTGTCCAAGTTCGTAGTGAAATGTACGAAGAGAGAAATAATTAATCTTTTATAATCAATCAGTGTCCTATTTAATTTTCATAGTAATCCATTCTTAACAATTCTTTCCATGTTCAAAGTAAAAATCCGTTCCGTCGAGTTTATTTAAAGTTATATTCATTAATTATTATCTATAATAGTTCTTGTGAATAATTTGATCCACCACGATATATGATCAAGATCCTATGTTATTATCAGTAGAGGAATTCATATCGTACCTCTCTGTGTATTATCAGCCTTAAATTCCGGCTGTTATAAGCCACTAAGTCATTCTGTGCCTTTTGAGTTAATTTATATTCCATCTACCTCTATTTGGGGTGATTATAATTCACTATGTATTATGCATAGTTGCTTTCAAGTTATAATTCATCGGCCTGTTTTTGGCTACAATCAGTCACTACTTCGTTCTGTGCAATTATTTTATCTTCAGTGGTTTATTAAGATATATATACAGTATAAACCCGCTGTTTAATTAGCTACTATTCCAGCTATATTTATTCACTACGCGTTTTGTGAATCTGAATTTCTCCTTAACTGTAATTTTAGCTCATTTATGACTATAATAATTTATCATTGATCGTGTGAGTGGTTATTTCCCAGTATTTGATTATAGTTAAATTACAATTTAAATTGTCTTATCACCAGTGTTATGTCTAACTTGCTATCATGTTCGCCTGATTTAACGTTGCACTCAATCATATGTTTATTTAGGGTGACCGCAGTAAACTTGACCTTACCTTCCTCCCGGCACCCCTTTGATAGCTGACCTGGTCAGGCGACCTTCTCTTTCCCCCGACCACGCATACCCCTATACCACCGAGTCGATTACCTCTGTTGTATACATTTGTTCATCATTATTCCTCTCTACGTACATTAATGCATAATATTTATATATATTGTCATCATATTTCATGATCAAGTAAAACTTATTTAGTTCTTTCCCTGTCACCTTTGAATTGCCATTCGACTTATGCTTAATAGGTAAGATCCGCATGCACCCAATTAATGTATTTAGTAATTAAGAAATAAACAGTTATTTGTATTTACTCTGTGTGTTTAGTGTTTTTGAGGAGTGATTGAGTAAATTAGAAACCTTATTAGTAATGCTAGTTGTGTTCCTGTCGAACAGGATTATATTCTAAGTTATCCTAAACAAGGAGCTTATGAAAATAAATATTATTTCAAGTTGGTTTACAATGTGGCATAATACTGGAGGCAGCGGTGTCTCGGCATAACAGCTTTGATTTATGCAATTATTGCTCAATCACCTCAGATACATGATTCATCATGGCTAGTAAAGCACTAGACATTATTTCTTTCAAACAGGAAGACCATGACATAAATACATATCTAGAAATTGTCAAACCTGTCCTAGACATCGTATTCAAGGACGATGAAAGTGCAAAGATTCATACAGTAGTAATCCAAACCTAGCCTAGCCTATAGCCAGCCAATCTGTTGTTCTTATTAACTCTAGTATATATTGTATTTAGTATCCTACTGTAGCTATATATATCTGTAATTTTAGTTGTTGTTTGCACGATCTTGTAGTAACCTTTGACTGATACATTTTGTTTTGTTTTATCTAAAAAGAGTAGGCTACTGCTTTACTAGGCTACAGTGACACCAGGGCCATCTGTTGATACAGTATATTAACCCCTTGTGTGCGGTCACACTTTATTTTTATATAATCTCTATTTGGTGAATTGTATATTTAGTTACATATTCTGTTATATATATATATATATATATATATATATATATATATATTTGTTTAAGGTTAGGTTATCACACCTGGTAGCCTATTTCTGCATATTTCAATTTTATTATTTTCGGTTAGGCTATTCAACGCTGGTAGCCTATTGGTGCGTATTTCAATTTTTTTTAAACTTTTGGTTAGGCTATCGCCCCTGGAAGCCTAATTCTGTGTATCTCAATTTTTTTGTTTTCGGTTAGGCTATCACCCCTGATAACCTATTGTTGTGTATTTCAACATATTTGTTTTCGGTTGAAGTGATTGAAGTGTTTCTAAAGTGAGTGAAGTGTTTTAAAGTGAGTTAAGTGTTTTAAAGTGAGTGAAGTGATCTGAAGAAACTGACTGTTACCATGCCTCGCACTTGTACGAACTGCGCCGGTAGGTTTGGTGAGTCCATGTTTGTTACGGTCAATCTTCAAATCTGCCGTCTCTGCCAGCAACAAGAGAATTTGACAGTGAAATTAGATGAAGCCTACAACAAGATCAACGTCCTCACCATGAAGCTGGAATCACTCCAAGAGTTTGTAACACTCAACGTTGGAGTACCACAAACTTCAATTGTCACCGCAACTCCAGCAGCCACCAACGCCCCAACGTCAACTGCCAACAATTCAACGCCTGCAGTAGCCATTTCATCTGATGGTTCCGATACTCAAGAAACAAATAGTAACTCTCTTCCCCCTCAAGACAACTTCCGTGTCGTGAGGAAAAACGTTTGCCCCAAGACCAGGAAACCCATACCGATTACCGAGTGTCAAAACCGCTTCCAGATACTCGCAGACTCAGATGACGAAGCGGAAATAGAAAAAGTCCGGCTCGTGGGAGACTCGATGATACGTGGTCAGCTCACAGAGTTTTGCGCCAGAGCACCTAAGACCAGGAAGCGTTTTTGTATCCCTGGTGGTGGTGTGGACGATGTAGTTGCTGCAGTTGACGAAGTATCTAAGCTGGCCCCTGCTAATACAATGTACGTCATCCACGTTGGATCCAACGATGTACAGCGAACCCGGTCGGAAGATTTGCTTTTAAAGTACCAGCAGCTGATCAAGTCGTTTAAGGAGAAGTCATCAAGGATCATCGTCTCAGGAATCGTCCCCCGGCTTGGTGTAGAGAGCCGATTTTACAACATAGCCACCAGCACAAATCGTTGTCTAGCAAACCTCTGCAGGAAGGAAAACGTGGGATTCGTCGACACCTGGGACAATTTCTACTACGATGACTTTGTTTTCGGACGATGGAGTTCATCTGAACCAGGTGGGAGCAGCACGTTTTGGGCGTCTTCTCAACGATCCGGTGAAGGATTTTCGGAGAAGAAATCGACTCAGCACAGGACAACCAGGAAGGAGGACCGAAGACAGCAAGGGCGGCAACCTGCGAAGGAATTAAATGCTAATCTGTCAAGAACCGCGAATTTGGATAAAGCTCCACCAACACGACCCAAATTCAAAACTGCCAGGGATAACGACCGAGGACCGATGTCAGCCATGAATGTAAATGTAGATCCGATCAGAACCAAAAATTTGTTTAAAGAATGTTCTGTGAGTTCTAAAACCGCAACTTTAAAGGTTTTCTATGCAAACGCTCGTAGCATACGCAATAAATTTTCAGATTTAGAGGAACTAGTGTTTACTGAAAATTATGATGTGATTGGTATAACAGAATCTTGGCTCAATACAGTAGATAGAGACTTTTTAGCAGAGTATTCACTTCCCGGTTATGTAATGTTTGAGAAAAGCCGAATAAACAAAAATGGAGGTGGCGTTTTATTTTATATCAAAGAAAGTCTTAACCCGACCCTCTTGTCAAAACCTCAAATTGTGAACGTCGACACATCTTTTGTGCTAATAAAGAATAATAAAGGTACAAAAATAATACTTGCATTAATATACAGACCTCCAGCTCAATCAGTGCAAACTGACCGAGAAATTTATGAACAAATTGCAGATGTAAGTAACTCGCAAGATACCGTATTTTTTGGCGACTTTAATTTACCTGAGACCAAGTGGGGCGATACTCTTACTTCACACTCCGGACATGACTTGTATACGAACTTGCAGGAGAGTTCGCTTTATCAATTTGTTCGAACACCGACCCATGGTAATAACGTTCTTGACATTGTACTTGCAACAAAAGAAGAATTAATAGAGATTTTGAATGTTGGTGATGAATTCAGTAACAGCGACCATCGTACGATAACTTTCACTTTAAACTTTACTAGTAACGAACCAAATAGTAGCATCGAAAAAGTCCCTAATTTCAAGAAAGCAAACTTTCATAAACTTAGAGCTATGTTTAAAGAAACTGACTGGAGCTTTTTAATTAACAATAACGACATAAATACATCTTGGAAGTTATTCGAAACCACTTACCTAAAAGCAGTGCAAGACTACATACCATCGAAAATACGGCGTCCAGGCCATAATAATAAGCCCAAATGGTGGAATAAAGATATTTCAAACTGCCTGCTTGCTAAAAAATTTGCTAATGATAGATTAAAATCCTCACAAAATGACGAAGAACGGGTGAAATTTGTAGAGCTACGACGCAAAGCCAAAGAGTTAATTAAGCAAAGAAAAAAGGCCCTAGAGTTACATATTGCGAATCAAAGTAAAACAAACCCGAAAGAATTCTATAGTTATATCAGAAAGAAAAAAGTAGTTACTTCAACTGTTGGACCGTTAGTCGATGAAAATGGAGAATACACCAAAGACGAAGTACAAATGAGTAATGCCCTGAATACCTTCTTTGCATCAGTTTTTACAACAGAAGACCTCAGTGATATCCCTACACCATCGCCGATTCAGATTGATAATTCAGATGTTCTAAGCAATATCACCGTTACAGAGAGAGAAGTATTGAATTGTTTAGATAAACTCAAGGTAAATAAAACGCCTGGACCTGACACAATCTCGCCTAGAGTTCTAAAGGAAGCTAAGGATGAGCTCTCCAAACCACTGACATTACTATTCAATAAATCCTTTATGTCTGGAACTATGCCTGATCAGTGGAAGATAGCCAACGTAACACCGATATTCAAAAAAGGCAGCAAATCCCTACCCAGTAACTATCGTCCAATTAGCTTAACCTCAGTTGTATGTAAAATGCTAGAAACGGTAATAAGAGACAGACTCGTAAATCACTTAGAGGAAAATAACATACTTAAAGATACTCAACACGGCTTTCGTAAAAAGCGTTCCTGTTTAACAAACCTCTTAGACTTCTTCCACGATATCCTCAACCTCTACGATGAGAGTAAAGCTGTAGATATTATATACCTTGATTTTCAAAAGGCCTTTTACAAAGTTCCCCACAAACGTTTACTGCTAAAACTAAAAGCGCATGGAATACAAGACGGTGTGTTGAAATGGATAGAAAATTGGCTCAGCGACAGAAAGCAAAGAGTAGTCATAAACGGTAAGGCATCTAACTGGACCAATGTAAGTAGCGGGGTACCCCAGGGATCGGTAATAGGACCAATTCTCTTTCTAATTTACATCAACGACATAGATGAGGGTCTCACCTGTACAATCTCAAAATTTGCTGACGATACAAAAATTGCAAATAGCGAACTCTCAAAAGATCAAGTTGACGATATGCAACACAATCTAGATAAATTGTCACATTGGGCCCAAATTTGGCAAATGAGTTTCAATGCAGATAAATGTAAAGTACTACATATCGGATACCTAAATGAGAAAGCAAACTATTCGATGAATGGCACTCAGCTTATGAATGTAAACAGAGAAACCGATCTGGGAGTAACAATATCGAGTAACCTAAAACCGAGTCAACAATGTTCAGAAGTTGTTAAGAAGGCAAACAAAATAATTGGCTTTATAGGCAGATCATTTGAGCATAAATCCAAAGACGTTATCCTAACCCTTTACAATTCCTTAGTCCGCCCTCTTCTGGAATACTGCGTTCAATTCTGGTGCTCTTATTACCAAAAAGATATAAACAAGCTAGAACGAGTTCAACGTAGAGTTACCAAAATGATACCTAGTCTAAAGAACAAACCATACGAAGAGCAAGAGCGTCTTAGAGAATTAAATCTATTTCCTTTAACCCAGCGCAGATTAAGAGGTGACTTAATTCAAGTATTCAAAATCATCAAAGGTATCGACAATATGAACTGTAGTAAGTACTTCACTATCGACCAATCTAATTACACGCGGGGAAACGGTTGCAAAATTATTGGTAAATCTTTTAACTCACATGAATCTAAGAATTTCTTCTTCAATCGAGTTGTCAACTTGTGGAATGGGCTTCCCCGAGACGTTATAGACTGCAGCACCGTTGATTCATTTAAATTCCGCCTAGACAAATATCTCGCATCAAACCCGCGACTGACTGCGTTTGTAAATGAATAACTTTATTTTATCCTCCCCTCAGTTACTAACCCATATGTCCCCACTAACTTCCTAGTCCTGCCACGGACATTAGTTCCAGGGCAGTAGTTCCCTTTCCAATGTTCCCTTACCCACTCTAAACCACTGTTTGGACACTTGATCCTCAGTGTTTTGGAGGACAAGCAGCCTAGAAGGGTCACTAGATCTGTTGTTGCTTGATTTCCTTTGTACTCCTTTGTACTCCTTTGTAATGAAATTAGGGAAATATGCGGCTCAAGTATCCGGGTATGTGCGTGACACTCCTCAATTAACCTGGGCACAGTTTGAAGAGTACACCAAGCTAGCTATCAACCCATCATTAGGTTCAACGATAGCAGACCGTCGCTTTCATGAAGTAAAGTATGCAGAAAATTTGGATGACACGATTAGCCAGTTGAATCAACTGCCCGTGACAGCATTTCCTGATGATACTACAGCTCAAAGAAAGAAAATAGTAAATAGTTACCTAGTGCAGTAGCAGATCATTTTGTTATATCAGAGCCCAATGGTTACGAGGACATGCCAGTAATTCGGCGTATCTTGGCTTTAAGAAAGTCAAAGGAACCTACAAAGGAACATGACAAGATCGCCGTCATTAGTCGAGCTACTACTCACCCGTCTACATCATCCTCATCTAGCCCTGCAGTGTCATGTCCAAGTGAAAAAAAAGTTGAGGACTGGGCACGAATTCGTCCCTCAGAATGGAAACCATGCACTTCCCAATGTCTTTAAGTTTCACTGAAAAAGTTGTTTATAGAATTGACCAAGCGAAGGTTCAGGTTACCTACTCTATGGGCTCAGATTCCATGGATTAACTTCCCATCTACTAACACCTCACTTTAAATGGGGTGAAAGTCCGATTTCTAATTGACACAGGGGCTTCCCATTCATGTCTCTTCTCTTCTTTCTTCTGCCAACATCACAAATCTTTTGGCCCATTTAAGCCCTCCACCATAGTTTTGATAGACGCTAATGATGGCATCATTCCTAACTGTGGAGAAATTGCCCCACTTTATGTTAGTTATCCTGTCCCCGATCACGGGGCAAGTCATTCTTTCATGATATATACCCCCCAAGATACCCAATACGTTGGATATTTAGGTCTCGATTTACTCACCTCTTTGCAAGCCTTAATTGATTGTCAACAAAGAACACTGAAGTTCGCACCTCTGCTAAAACAAGAACAAAAAAAATCGAGAATATCACAGAGCTCACTGTTAAAACAGTGCATAACGTAGCTTCTGATTTCAATTCTAAGGTCAGTCAAGAGAAATCAGATAAACCAAACCTATGCCTCATACAGATGACTCAAGCTGTCACTGCAAAAATAGTGACACTTCCTCCTCATCATGAGCAATGGAAACCTATTCTCCCTACATTACCTGGTAATGTGATAATGACACCGTACCTACAAAGTCCTTTCAACAGAGATTGCCTTACCGCTCCAGCCTTTATTTCTAGTCAATTGAATTGTATTGGAATTGCAAATATTTCAGATCAACCTATCACCTTACCTAAAGATTTAGCGATCGGAGAACTTGAAACATATGCAGAAGAACTAGCCATACCCCCAGATAATACTTCTCGCTCTCTTTCCTCTCTACCTGACGTTCCTTCTCATTTAACCCCTCAACAACAAACTGATTAACGGGACTTGATGACGTCATTTCAAGACATCTTTGCCACCTCCAGTCTAGACGTAGGGAAAACTGACGTCCTTCATCATCCAATCCATACAGTAGGACAGCCAATAAAACAGCCGATCCGAAGGAAAAACCCAATCCAACACCATGAGGAAGAATTGCAGGTGCCAGACATGCTAACAACAGGAGTTGTACAACACTCCACTAGTCCATGGTCATCCCCAGTAGTATTCGTAAAAAAAAAAAAAAATGGATCTACTAGGTTCTGTATAGATTAGAGACAGCTTAATGATGTAACCAGCAAAGACGCCACTCCATTACCGCGTATTGACGACTCCTTAGACTCCTTACTAGTCGCCAAGTTGTTTACCACTCTAGACTTGCAGGCCGGATATTGGCAAGTACCTGTACTTCCTGAACATCAACAGAAACCAGCTTTTGCCACCAGCCATGGAAAATTATATGAATTCACAGTACTGCCCTTTGGTTTATGCAATGGCCCAGCTACCTTTTCTAGACTAATGGAATCGGTGCTACAAGGATTAACTTGGGAAACTTGTTTAGCCTATTTAGATGACATCATTGTTTTTGGCAAAACCTGGGTGGAACATATACAAAGACTCCGACAAGTATTCCAACAGAGTATTCCAACCGATTACAAATTATACTCGGCGACGAGTGTGATTGTGTTGTGTTGCTGTTGGAAAGTGTGATGCTGTTTAGTGTTTTGTAGAGATTTTTGGGGTTTGTTTTGTGGTCAAGTGTTTGTAGAAAGTTATTCCAGTTTAGTGTTTGTTGTTCTTGTATTTTGTTGTTGATCTGGGTGTTGAGTAGCTTGGATTTGTTGTGTGATGTCTTGTGTGTGGGGTACTGTGGAGTGTTTCAGTGTGTCGCGTTGTCTGATGAGGTTTTGAATTTCTGGTGAGAAGTTGGGGTTGTTTCTTTTTCTGTAATCTCTTGGAATGTGTTTATTGTCAGCTTTTTGGAAAGTTGTGTTGCATGTGTGGACAGCATTGTTGATGTTAGTGCTGGATGCGCTGTTTAGGGTTTCAAAGTGTTGTTCTGTCTCATTTGTGAAAGCTTCCCAGTTAGCTCTTTTATAATTAGTGTAAGTGTGTTTGTGGCTAGCTGGGGTGAGTCTGGTTTTGGTGGTGATAATGATCGGAAGGTGGTCGCAGCTTAAGGTTTTAACCACCTTCCAGGATGTTGTGGGGACGACTTCTGGGGATCAAAAGGTGATATCTGGAGATGATGAGTCATAGAGGGCTTGGTGGGGAGCATGGGTATGTTGATGGATGTCGTTGAGGATGTAAAGGTTATCTGATTGGTGTTGTAGGACCAGCCCTCTGTCTGTGTCGGGGTTATCGACAAACCAGGCCGACGCCTTGGCGTTGAAGTCACCACCCAGGATGATGTGTGGGGTGTTTGTGATATGTTGTAGTTGTGGTCTGTATTAGTTGGGTACTGTGGGGGATGTTTGGGGAAGGATGTATGTGTTTATGATGGTTATGTTGTATGTGTTGCCAGTGCGTATTTTAATGGATTGTATTGCTGTTGTGTTATCATTTGTCAATTACTATTTGTCAATTACTATTATCTTGTTACCTTTCTCATTACAGGCTCCGGTGTCTACTGACGACAATACCTCTCCATCCTCAGCGGGTTGAATCGGGCGTCATGGCCTGTTGCTGCCTCCACAACATCCTACGCATCAGGAATCCCTCTGATAGGAAAGGTGTTGTTGTGGAGGAGGACATTGAAGCCGGACGAATAATTCAGCTTGTGCGTCCGACAGAGCTCCTAGACCGTGTCCGGCCCAAGCCTGGCAACACCGCAACGAAAGATGATCGGACGTACCCCTTCAGAAAATTGATGGACTCAAATAAAATATGTAATCTTTACCATGACTTTTAATTGCATTTTATCCTATGCTTAAGTTATTAATTGCATAAGAAAACAATAATAGTATGGTAATATATTTATTTCTTAAACATATGTCAAATAGTCTCAGAGGGGACTATTTTATTTGGCCGTACATTTTAGTATTAAGCATATCAATGAAAATATTTGATGAGGAAAAGGAACGAAACATATTGAAACATGAAACACTCTAGATTTTGACAATGTGAGACAAGGAGATATTAATCAAGCTTTAAACACAAATCCCCTAGGGAGAACACCCGTTCAATCTGTCAAACGAGTACCAGGTGACTAGTCAGAGGAGTTGCCTTTAAGTTGACTGTAGTGTGTTTGATCTTTTATATATATATATATATATATTTTGTTTTAAAGACAATTCATGTGAAAATGGCATAAATTGCCTCATACCATTGCCTTTAATATACATTTTTCGTTGTAGTTAGATTGGATGTAAATTTTATCACAAACCCTATAATTGAAAAGTTTTGATGAGGACAATAAAAAATAAATAAAAATAAACATACTTAAATTGGAGAAACTATCGAACATGACAATGGGAGACAAGGTAATATTGTTCAGGCTTAGGACACTCACTAAGCTTTAAATCATCTGGTAATAATTACCAGTTAAATTTCGGAAACTAGTTCCCGGTGGCTAATCCCAGGAATGGAGTTTCTTTTTACTGAAGTGCCCTTCACCTTTTATATTAATTTGTTTTGCTTACAACACAATACATGACCAAATATCAGTGGCTAACTCATATCATTGCATTACAAATGCATGTTTCAATATGTACCTCTACGAGAATTTACGTTAACTTTGTAATTAAATGGACTTGCTTTGTTTAATATTGTTTGCTGGTTGATATTGTTGTGTGGTTCAATAAGCCTATTCAGTGGTTGCTATTATTTGGCAGGACATTTCATTAAAAAGCAAATCAATGGCAAGTTATGATGACGAAAATGAAAGAATAACGATATCGAAACACATTGAAGAATGAGACACAATATATATTTAGAATGGGAGACAAGGAAATCTTAATCCGGCTTTAAACACGCACATTACTTTTACCACACAGGACCCCAGCGACGCACGTGATGCGTTGGCAATGTGTGTAACGCTACACCCCAGCGCCGCAGCACCTGCGTCAGCAATTTCGACCTCGTATACTCTTGTCCTATGGTAGCTAGAGGCTTGAGGATGGTATGGGATATACCCTATGATGTTGCCGAATAGTGCCGGTACTCGGCAACCCCCTAATCCAGCCACGCGGGTTAGTACGGGCGGATGGGGAAAGCCAGTTTACCCACTTACCTCACCGCCACTTTCGAGCTTATTTATTCTTGTCCTATAGTAGCTAAAGGGTTCAAATATATATGGGATATACCTTATGATGTTGCCCAACAGTGGCAATACTTATCAATTGGCAATATCCAAGTTCCGCCACGGTGGGGAGTTGGGAGAGAGAGCACGGGAGGAGGGAGGGAGTGGGAGGACTGGGCTGACTCCCGCCCGGCCAGTTGCCTTGTGTACTTCGTCAGTGTTGGACGTATCTCGTCGCCTCACGATGTTTAGCGCTCCCCTAATGCTCCCCATGAAACAGTTGACTCCCTACCAAGTGGGGAAGAGGAGGAGGATGATGACCCAGACCCCATTCAAAATTCCGCCAAGTCTTGGTAGGGATAAGAAGAGACGAGAGAGTGTTTCATGTTGCTATGTACACATCAAGTTTGGTGATGTGTACACTGGTCCTCCCCCAGTGCCCCCACCCCGGCCTCCACCACCATCTCTCCTGTCTTCCCACTAAAGATTCGTCAAAACCCATATTTCTAAGTTAAAAGTGCCTAAAACAATGTGTAACACTCATATTCTAACTATAAAAGATACGGTAAAGTATAAAATCAATAAACAGTGCATGAGGGAGGCATTGAATGAAAGGTAAAGTTATGGGGAGTGGGATGTCTGTCAGCTGGCCTTGTGTGTACTTGCGTGAGTCCATGACCAAGATGGCCGCCAGCCCGCCAGTCGCCAGTCGCCATGGTAACCAGGACGCCCGTGTGACTTGCCACTCCCTCGGCACTATTAAAAATTGAATCTATGCATTTATCACACTGTAGCTTCACTTACAGTAACATTATATGATACATGTTGCTAATATATGAACTATGAAGGCACACATGATGCTCGGGTAGTGTAAATAACCGTCACTCAAAAACTGGACGCATCGTACATCTGCCGCACTCAGCTGTGGTGGTGCGGGCGGGAAGTTTGAAGACCGCCCTGCATCAGCTGATGGTTGAAGCTGAACCCCCCCCCCCCGCCATAGGACCCCCAAATGATCGAAGTGAGTGGTTTTTTGTGTGCTATTCATAATTTCTCATCTATTTCAGCTATTTAAGAAAATACAAATTGTTGACCTAATCGGCTGGTCTCACAGCGTACTTTTATTATTAATTAGCTGGTGCTCAGTGGGTTAACCCTCAGGGAATTTCTACCCGTGACATTTCAGTAACGAGTTCCAGGTGGCTAATCCGAAGTTTGTGGTATCTTTTTACTACAGTGACTGTGACCTTTTCATTTGTCACTACCCAACACATGCCCATATGCCAGTTACTACTTCATATCATTGTTTTTCATATACATTGGTGACTGTGTGAGGATTTATGTTTACATTCCAGTGATAGGTTTACACATTTCTTAATAATATCTTATATTAATTCAGTATGCAAGAAATTATATGCATATGCTATAATTATGGTCTTTCATGAATATTGTTTCATAGATACATAACATTAAAAAGCTTTGACTTTATCATATGTGTTTTTTTGTTCCAATGTTTGCTTTACTTATGACACAAAATCTGCATTTTTCATTTTACAATTGCAATATTATCATTTCAGGGATTTATTTATTAATGTTTTTCTTGGGATATGTTTATAAAAACAAGTTGTACAATGATTTTGTTTGTTCACATTTATAATATATTTATTGTACACAAAGAAATGAATGACTTGAAATAATTTCTTTCTTTAACATATATAATAGATTTACTTAAAACAAAACTATGAATGAGTAACAATGATTTGGTTAATTTACATTTATAATATTGTTATTTAACACAAAAATATGAATGAGTGGAAATGATAAACCTTATTTACATATATAATATACTTTATTTAGAAAAACAATATGAATGAGTGAAAAAGAAATTGCTTACTTAGATATACAATATACTTTATTTGTAAAAAAAAAAATAAAGTGTGAAATGACCGGGTTAAGCAGCCACCCTCAGGTCAACACCATAGCAGTAATCAGGGACAGCCACAAAACCAAAAGGAGAGGACAACGGAGCCGACCAGCTTCCCAGGCTTTATTTCCGGAAGTAGATAAGTCTACCCCTTTGCTCTAATTCTGGATGAATGGATGAGTACCCCATTAAAAGGAGTTCGAGCCCGGACGAATCCTGGGAACTCCAGCTCCTCCAATGACAGCGGCCGACACAAAACGACACGGCCTATCACGACGCTCCAGCCGGACTTAAACTATAGTGAGAATATGTTTATGCTAATTAAACATCAAGAGCCTCACCAATATCGATATAAGTGGGAACCTCAGCCACCTCTCGATAATACCTTCTCACAGGAATGGGAATAAGTTAGATCCAGTGTTCCATATAAAAACTATAGCATGCACAAGAATAAAAGCTAGAATTCCGTATGAACAGGAAATCCTCCATTACATCACCATCATGACCCCTAGAAATAAGTAATCTATATCACGAGATTAAGAATCTCCAGATGCACCCATTAATATCTGACCTGTATTTTTAGGCTAAGTATTACCTTCACTATAACTACAACAACGATATCCACATGCCCCTATGTAATTGAAATGCAGTAAGTTGAACAGTAAAAATAAGTTGAACATAGTCTTACTTTTCCTGAAGAAAAGTAAACAAAATATGATTGCCGCCTTCTCCTGGCATACCACCAGAAGCGGGCTCATGCATGACTGTTGAAGCTTTCCAAACGTCCAGCGCCGACTCGCCTTGCTCTTCCCCTGAGAAGAAGGCCGTGCCCCTGACGTACCGCCCTTCAGACTCTGAGTCCACGTCAACCAGACTCTGACTTTAAGATACTTCTTCCTTTACCCTAAGTGTCCCTGAGTGTCTTACATTGTTGGTTATCGTTGTAAGGTAAGGTAAAATATGCGAGTATTCCTAATTTGATTTTGTCTAGATCTGTGCCTAAGATCTTTAGTGAATTTGTATTAAGTGTGAAATGAATTAAAATAGATCCGTACAGTGATGCTTTGAGTACGAGATAATAGTTATACTTTGTGTTTCTCCTTCAGAATCGTAATCTTTACATACATTACATACTCATTATTTTACGCATCAGTTATATTGAATACTCTCAGATTTTCTTCTCATGTGTCCAACTATGTTATGAATAAACCAAGTCGAAGTCTAAGTGTATACCGTTAAGTGATTATAACTATAAATCTTCGACATACCTAGAACCTACGCCCAATTTTAGTGTTCTTCTTTATCTTGGCTTGAGCTAATTTAACCCTCAAGCCGCGGGGCCCGACATATGTCGGCTGAGAGAATAATGGCCACCCCTGCGGTACCCGACATATGTCGGAAGGGATTTTGAGCATATTATCGGCTCTGAGAGAGAGTCCACGCATTGGGAGGACGATAGGCGGGCTCTGACCATTCGGCACGGCCCCAGTGACGCGACTGACACCCACCCACGGTCTCGCCAGACCAGGAAAAAACTCGGGAAATTACCGTATTTTAGGGTTTTCCCCTCGTGTTGCGCGATCGCTACAGGATAATTCGTGGTCGTACAGGGATGATTCAGGTGTCATTGGGAAGCTCTATTATCGCCCTTTCATGGATACATAATTGTATTACGCTCTGGCTCTTGTTTATGCATGAAAAAGAGCAAGGAATGAAGCTCGTTTAGGGTAAATATGCCCGCCTGGCAGGTAGTAGAAGTTACAAACATCCCCGTCGGTTAAAAGTTAAAGTATTTCTTTACCTTCCATTTGAAATTAAAATCCCCTCTCCGTCGAGTTATGAATTATTCCTTAACTTAATCCTCAGATATACCTGTTATAGTGAATGTTCTAATAATCTACGTTAGTCGGAATATATAATTCTTTCCATATTTCTTGAGGAATTCCGATTGATTATTCATCAACTTTACCTAACATTTGACATTCAAGTCAAGATCGATATACTACTTCGATAATATAATTATTCTACCAGATTTTAGGTAAGAATTTAACGCTACTCGTTCTGCGTTCTTTTAGGAACCTGTTAATCTATTCAGAACTCCTTGTATACCATTGGTGGTAATCTTTTAGTGCAACTTCGTCGTGTACAACCATTCTAGATAGTAATTTGTTTTACGCTATCTGTTCACGTCATTTTATATGCTTTCTTATCGATTCTGTGTTTATTCAATTATGATTGCCTGAATAATTGATATACTTTGATTCTCTCCGTATATCTATTTAGAATCTGAATTCCTAATTGTGTGAATTGATTTCATATACATTTAAAGTTATTATTCATATCAGGTGTGAAATAATATTCACAATAACCCTTATATTGTTAAACTCCGATTTAACTTATCTTTCCTCCCATCATAAAGTCATCCGTCGCTTTAATCGCCAAGTTAAGATTGCACTTAGATAAATAATTATTTTCCACCCCAGCAGTCGACCTGACCTATAGGTTAATGCCACTTTGTGACATCTCCCAGTGTGCGGCTAAACAATTTTGTTGTCTCACCCCCCTCCCCCTAACCTAACCCGCACGGCTGAACGATATTCTCCCAGCTGTTCGTGTACGTGTCAAATTACTTCACGCTAGACACTCGTCTCTCATAGATATTATCATTAATGAAATTAGGTCTATGTATATCTCTGTCTGTACCTTTCTGTATATTTCCCAGTTGCCTATATAAATAACCAAGTGAATATTATTCTATTTGAGAGTAAGTTAGATAACCTCTCTTATTTACTGCCATTTCCATACTACCTATTCTATATAATAGTGGAGTATCGAACCCATATATAACACTCATGCAATTGAATAAAGAAGAGTGTAATTTACCCTGTGTATTTATTGTGTTCTGGTTGCCTGATTGAGTATATAATTGCCATACTGAAGCCAGTTGGATTACAACCCGGCATAACAAAGTGATTGAAATAATTTAAATTTTTATTTTATTTAAAAAAGAACATAATTATATGAACACAATTTTCAATGGCCATTTAGGTTATGTGAGTGGTCGTGGTGTGTGCCAGGCAAGGGGTTTGGAGGAGGGAGTCCATTGTTGTGGTGGCTGTGGCAGTTGTGGTGACACAGATGGGAATCCCACCTGTGTCACGGATGGTGCTATAGACCATGGAGGTGGTGCCACTTGAATCACCTGCTGCTGCTGCTGTGCCGCCTGCCCTTGTTGGTATTGATGTTGGTATAGGAGTTGATGATGCGACGATCCCTGCAGCTGGTGATGGGGAGGCTGTCCCGGCAGCTGGTGATGAGGATGTGGTCCCGGCAGCTGGTGAGGAGTGGTCTGAGGCGGCATAGGTGTTGGTGGCCTAGTCTTGTCATGATGCCACCCAACTGGCATTTGATAGACAATTGATGGCATTTCATGGCATTTGATAGACAATTGATTGGGGCGATGTTTGTGCTTGTCGTCAAGACGTGAGCCACTGGTGTCTGCAACAGTAGTGGGTCTGCCTGTTGTAGTAGTTGTTGGCTGGGAGCAACCCCCGTCACGGCTGTGGTTGTGGCGGGAGCTGCTTCCTCGGCAATCACGGAGGGCGTCTTCGTGGAATTGAATGCTAATCGGGTTACTTTTTTCATGAACCGCTCGACCACGGCCTCGTCCATCCTGAGCATCTTAAACTCAATAAACTCCAAAGAGCTCCTTATTTGGGACTGGAGGATGGTTTTCGGTTGATAGCCGTGGATGATTGATTACACCTGCATCATCTGCTGGGACTGCTTGTGCTGCTCCATCATCTGTTTGAAAGTGAAAAAACATACATAAATGTCACATAAATAATGTTTTAAAATGTTGTTTGTCCAGGATAAAGAAAGATGAGGGAAGCATGAGAACAAAATTGTTATATATATATGTTATATATGTAAATAAATATTCATATATATATATATATATATATATATATATATATATATTATATATATGTATATATATATATATATATATATATATATATATATATATATATATATATATATATGTGTGTTAGTATAGCCAGGTAATAGATTCTCTTTTAAACAGACGAGGTTAAAAGCAATAGCGGTTTAAGCATTCAGGATTTTATTGTTACAGCTTTCAATAGTTCTAACAATTTTCCTCTGGGGTTCAGAGATGAGGTACAAAAGGTTAGCAAAATTCATGGTGGATCCAACGTTTCACAAGTAAACATCTTGCATCTTCAGGGAATGGAGAGTTAATGGTTAGATTTTTTTTTTTTTTTTTTTTTTTTTTTTTTTTTTTTTAAAGGTAGGGGGGGAAGAGAGGCACCTCAGAGTGGGTGGAGGGAAGAGAAAGTAGGAAAGATGAAATACAGTGGAAGAGAAAAGTTAGTGGGCCGTCCACCTTGCTGTTGTTGAGGGATGTTTATTACTTTATTTTGTTTGTCTAATCATTTTTTTTTTAAACTTTCATTCATGCTTTATTGTTGTACTTAAGTTACTAAAGCGCTGATAAGAAGGATTTTAACTTAGGGATGTCTATATCTGATCTGTTGAGTCTTGCTTTCAGTTTGTTTTTTCCTTCTTCTGTGAGAGTTCGTTCCAAGTCTTCTTGATTAATATAATAATATGCTTTCCTCATGACGTCGGGATCTTGTTCAAAGACGTCACAGATGAATCCAATACTGCCCAGTGTTAGTTCTGCAAGCTCGATGGTGTCTTCTTCCGGTTCCGTCTCCTTTGCGATTTTTGTTATTGTCTCCGGGTTTGTCGGGAGGGGAAGGAGTGGTCCTGGGGATCTCTTTCTTGGCGATTTTGGCTTGGTGTTGGGGGAAGTTGGTGGTGATGATGATGCTCTGTCTTCCTCGGGTTCCATTTGTGTTTCGTCCTCTTCTTGGTGTTCTTCATGGATGTGAAGGGTTGGAGATTCCTGTAGTTCTGGAACTCGATCTTGTGTCTTGGGGGGCTTCTTCTTTGTTGACGCCCTTTTGATGTTTGCAGGGGTCGCGGAGAAGGCCTTCTGAGGTATGGTGATGGTGGGAAGATTGTTGTGTGACAACAGACAGGGGATTAGCTGGCAGAGTTGGTGTTTGTCTGGGCCAGCAATGGCTATGGCTGACTGAATACAGGCAAAGATCTTGGCCCTCAGTACTGCTTCCCCATCTGCTGTAGTCGTAGGTGGTGTCGACTCTGGTGGAACATTCCGTGGGGAGAAAGAGGAGCCCTTGACTGGAGCTCCTTCAGGGCCTGTGATGTTGGTAGCTTCACGTCCATGTCTCCCTGTTTTGATGGTAAAAGTCACTGTTTCACCATTTCTTAGTGAGGCTTTCTTCTTGCTGTTGTTGTTGATAATGTTGGTGTGGTGGCAGAAGACATCCTCGTTACTCATCGTAGTTATGAAGCCATAGCCTGCCTTATAATTATACCATTTGACAGTACCACAGGTAATATTGTTGGTGGCCATGGTAGTGTGGAGAGGCAGGTGGTGGGGCTGCCTAGGGACAATGCATCTTATTTATTCAAAATTCGAGGATCAAGTAGACGGAGGTGGGCGGAGCTACTGGGTGTGTGGTGGCTGTTCATTGGTGGAAGGTAGCCTATTCGCGAGACGGGCACTAAATCTTATCGGTGGTTGGTTGTTGGCTCTGGGTGGTTGTGATTGGTTGGTGTTGTCAGTTGTGTGCTGAGCGTGGAAGCGTAAGGAAGGGGGGCGCGGGGTGGGAGGAGGGGGCAGCATGCCTGTAGCGTTTGCCTGAAGGAAGAATTTGAAGGTCTTGTGTTTGGTTGTTGATGCTGGGGTTGAGTGTTTGGATGTATAGAGCTTCTAAAATAGCTAGTCTTCTGGTGTCTGATTCTTTGTCGAGTATGGTGGTTTGTTTGTCTAGGTCGGCGCGACTTAGGGCAAGATGGTGGGGGGTTTGATAGTGATCTTTTATAGCGCCAGATTGAAGGTGAAGGGTTAGTCGACGGGAAAGGCGAGTCCGTGTCATTCCAACATAGGATAGGGGTCCACAGTCCCCAGAGGTGCAAATATGCTGGTATATCACATGATCGTCTTTCGTTTGGTCGTTGGTGGAAATGGGACGGTTACGGAGGACAAGGTTGGAGGTCTTAGGAGATTTGTAGTAAATAATAAGTTTGATTTTATTGTCAGGGTTGGTTGGGAGGACGTTTTTGTTAATTATTTCTTTCATAATGGATTCGTCTGTTGTGTGGTCGGAAGACATGTAGTTTCTGTAAAAAAAATTAATGTCATTGGCCGGGTTGGTGCTAGGGGGGTCTTGTTTGTACCATTTTTCTAGGTGGTGGTTGATGGTATTGGTGACGTTAGTGTTGGAATACCCATTGTTGACTAGGACCTGGGTGAGCCTTTCCAGTTCATTGTGTGTGTCATTCCAGGTGGTGCAATGGGTGAGGGCTATCCTGACATAGGCAGCGATGGTGGACTGTAGGTAACGTTTAGGGCATTCACTTTCCCTATTAAGACAGTGGCCATTGTTTATAGGTTTGATGTACACGGTAGATGATTACAAGATGTTCACAAGATGTTTACTTGTGAAACGTTGGGTCCACCATGAATTTTGCTAACCTTTTGTACCTCATCTCTGAACCCCAGAGGAAAATTGTTAGAACTATTGAAAGCTGTAACAATAAAATCCTGAATGCTGAAACCGCTATTGCTTTTAACCTGGTCTGTTTCTAAGAGAATATATATATATATATATATATATACTGGTATATATATATATATATATATATATATATATATATATATGAATATTTACTTACATATATAACATATATGCAAATTTGTTCACATGCTTCCCTCATCTTTCTTTATCCTGGAAAAACAACATTTTAAAACATTATTTGTGTATATATATTATACATATAATATATATATATATATATATATATATATATATATATATATATATATATATACAGTATATATATATATATATATATTCTGTATAAACAACATAATTTTTAGAAGTTGACTTGCGATAAAAAATAAGAAGAAACGCTTACCTTGGACAAGGGTATGGGATCTTCACGGGTCATTCGTCCCCCTATGATCCCCAACCCCGCCTGTGCGTCGAAGAGATGACTGGAGAGTTGGCCAGCTCCTCGTCCTCCATGGGCTGCCCCATTGACTCCTGGGTCAGGTCTTCCACCTCTACCAACACAACGTCCTCCTCCACCTCCAACTAGTCCTGTGGCCGCGTCCTTTTCTCGATCTGAAAATCAAAGACATAAATAACATGTCAAACTTCTAACATCAGATTAAGTACCGGATATTTATAATTTGACACACATAAAAAGTAAACAATATATATATTTATCTATCTATATATCTATATGCTCAGGCCCAATCCTCACTTTTCCTATTTTTTAT
The DNA here is from genome assembly GCA_037953745.1 of Lithodes maja. Taxonomy (NCBI): domain Eukaryota; kingdom Metazoa; phylum Arthropoda; class Malacostraca; order Decapoda; family Lithodidae; genus Lithodes; species Lithodes maja. The sequence continues at coordinate 5,830 of JBAKBP010027594.1, read as the reverse complement.
TTTTATTTTCTATTTAATTCTATTTTATTATTTGTTTTTCTAGGGGGTGGCCGCCTCAAGACAGAGCAAGAACAGGGAAAACACAAAACACAACATAAAACAACGAACAAACACAGACAAAACACAAATTCACACACATCTAGGTCACCCAGGAGAAGACCCAGAGACCAGGGTCACCAAGGTCGCCCCAGCACTCCCCTGGCCACCGACCACCCGGAGAGGTTCCGATCTCGGTAGGCAGACAAGCCCGCCCACCATAAAAAGTAAACAATATAAGAATTCCAATATACCAAAGTATACACAGCAAATCTTAATAAATAAAGGTCAATTTTTGTCTGTTTGTCAGTTACCCGACCTTTGTTACTAAACTACTCCCACAGTTTTGGTGCCACGTGGGAGTGTGGGGCACCGTTGGAAAGCCCAAGCTTTGGAGATGGTTTTAGGCGAGTTTAGTGGAAATCAGAGACACTTGTTTAATAAAATTTTCGGCAGACTTATGTAGTATACGGGAGCGAAAAAAATGCGAAAGAAATGACCGTCTGAGGCAGAAGGAGGCCTCCGATCGAAAAGGTGTATGGAACGAAAGTTGTTCGCAGCTCCTCAAGATGGGGGTACGGATGAGGTCAGATCCAAAATCGCAGGTCATTTAGCGGCCGAAATCGAGGTCACCGTTTAATGAGGCACAGGGAGGTCGAGGCCGGTGATTATGGTAGTAGTAGTACTGTGATGATTGTGGTAGTAGTGATTGATGATAGTGATTATGTTAGTAGCATTTAAACCCGGGCAACGCCGGGTACCCCTCCTAGTAGTTTTATATATGCTTCTACATACCTTAATTCTGGCTGCTGGTTCATGGAACCTTTTGGGAGACATTTTCCTTCAGGAAGGAAAATGTCTCCCAAATCCACTGATCCCGGCTCGTCCTGCGACGGGCATCAGCCTTGCTGGGCTGGTTCATGAGCTTCACGAACCGGGTCCTCATGTTGGTGTAAAATTTGGCGATTGTGTGGGCTGAAAAGGAAACGAGATAGTGCCTTGAATAATATAAAACAAAAATGATGTCAACATACATTGATATTGATGGGAGAGCATTAATTTAACACACAATACAAAGGGCAAGCAAATAAATATACACCAAAATAAAACATAATTCTATTTGCAAGTTATTAGATTATTGCATACAAATATTCATAGAACCACGTTGGTCACAGAAACCATTATAAGATTTCTGCATACGAATATTAATAGCACCACGTTGATCAGACAACCCATAAAGATGATTTCTATTTCAAAATAACTAATAGCCACTTACCTGGCAAACGCATTTCCTTTCCTTTTCTGTCGTAGAGGCACCCCTTGTTGTGTTTGTCTGAGTTCCTCTGGTCAGCCGTGCTCCATATGGCTGGGTGGTTTAGGATCCACTCAGCCAGTTCCGCCTCCATTTTGGCCGTGATGACGCCGGCAGAGTCGTCCTCGGAATGGAAGAAGTTTTCCCCCCCGGAGGTGATTTCTTCCTGCTGATGTTGCTTTCCTGGGCCTGGTGGACCTCAACCACCACGTCGTCCTGGGTGGTGAAAAGTTGTTCACTTGCGTGCTGAACATCCCTCCCCTTCTTGGCTCCAACTTCCTGGAACTCATCCTCTCCTTCATCGATTTCCTCCACTTCCACCATTCCGGAAGCTTGGATCACTGGCACATCCTCCTGATCACCTGGGTTGGCCGCCCTCTTCTTCAGCTGCCCCTTCTTCGGTGCTTGAGTTCTCTTGAGAGGCATGGTTGTAGACTTGGAGATTGTTGTAGACTGTTCACTTGTTCACTGGAAACTGTTGAATGACCTTTTTGGACTGTTCCGCGGTATATATACCCCTCTGACTTGACCTGACCTCACCAATGCCAGACGTACATCGGGTACCTGACAAAGCTGCTGTCACACAAGCGCATTTTCAGTCAAATATCCATGAGCAAGTTATTTTGTATATACTTCTGGACTTTTTTGCACTGACATAGGTAAATACACTGAAGGTAGAGTATGCTGCCGGTTAAATTCTTCTAAAGTTTAATTTGTGTAGTTTCCAGACCATAATTGCCCCTAAAAAATAATCGAAAAAGGGTTAGTGTGAATCCGACAGCGATAGGTGCAAAGAAAAAACGGTTGACAGGTCGACTAATCCTTTTTTTAACCACCTCGCCGAAGGTGCTCTTTGGCCTCGGCGATGTGTTTTCTGAGCATTCGGCAACGTCGCAAAGCCCTTTGCATGCCTCGTGCAGAGTATACGCCTGGCGGGTATATGCTCAAAAAGTCTTCGGTCGCACGTCGACGAGTAATCGACGAGGCAATCTCCGGTGATTATTGTGCATCGACGATGTTCGGCGAGCATCGGTGAGCCATTGTGCGACGTTTCGCAACATTGCAACGTTTTTTTTTCGTGCGACACCCTCGTCGTTGTCAAAGAGGAGCTCCGAGGGCCTCGCCGATGCGTCGGAAAATATTTGCCGATGCTTGCGAGGGTTCGAACACCTCGTCACTCCTCGTCCCAAATTTTGAACAATCCGCAAGCTTGCAAGGCCCCTTGCGAGGCAAACGATCATCATGCGAAGATTAAAAAATATTTTGCGACGTGTTCCGAATGTGCCCATTTCTTGGTATCGGCGATGAAAATCGTTTGAATTCGCATCAGTGGGAAAGGGGCATAAATCTTCATGCATTGCCTCGAAAGCAAAAGTGAGGATCCCCAGCAGCTCTACTTGGATCGCTGCATCAACTGCATAGTCAAGGTATGTGATCTTGAAATTGCCCATTTATGCTCCATATTTACTACGACTAACTGTCTGGCCCAGTAGCCAGTGATCAAGAGTTTACCAAAAATATATTGACACTGTCTTAATAAAAGAGACATCATAAGAATTGAATGAATACTAAACAATAATGACCAACACTACAATAAAGAATGCCCATGCTATGGATAATATACACACACGCCTTACAAAGTAAACAAATACATAATTACAATAATGTTAGGCTTATCATACATGAATATAGCGTTTCCCATTGTAATGTTGATGCAAACTATTTAAATGTAACCTTAATACTTTGTTTAGTATATTCAGTATAATCCACATTACAAGCAATTAATTGTATGGTTTATTGTATAATGAAAGGCATCTCATAAAGCTTTCGTTCATACCACACAAGGAAATAATACACTTAAATCTTATTCCAATGTTTCACTGAATAAGAAGCATAGCTACTGGCCATCTAAACTAAATCCCTTCAAATAACTTCTGTGCCTCCCCATTCAGCTGTCCGCGCAGATATGAGACAGCGCTGAATATCTGACAACTCTATAGTCATCCTCCTATGAAATGAGCTACAAGGTGCAGTCCCTCGCCCTGTGCGGTGTTGTCAAATATTCAAAGCTTTAACAACAAATGTTAGTTTTTCAGGCTATTAACAAATAAATTTTAGCTTTTAAGACTATATATAATATATTACAATTTTTAAAGGTTATGTGGTGTTAAGAAACATATCATTTTAAGGATATATAGAAGGAATTTATACAACATATGGCACGCTATTTAGAACATGCTGCCATTTTTCTGGGGACAGCTATAAATAGATTTAAGGAATGGTAGGATATGCGACGTTGCCAAGTAATGTCAATGCGGTTCTGTTGGCTACGCACGCACTCACACACACCCCTACAGATACACACACAAACACACACATACATACACAATCTCCAAAATGCAATATAGCACAATGTAATCCCATCAAAAGAGAGAGAGAGATAGAGCTGGATAGGAGTAATGGCAACGCTTTAAATGGCCTCTAACTACGACAACAACATCATCCAGGTCAGACGGTCACTAACCCTCATTCATAGCGCGACCACCATGGAAGGAAAAACTCGGAAAAGTTACTCTCATCTTCATAGCCAGGCAAGGGAGATGCTGTACAATGTAAATAGGTATATACAAATATAGCCTACCTATTATTTCATTTCTGTAACTTTTATACAAGAATACCAATAACCCTTCCAGACATAAAAACGTCTTTTACATTTATTTCAAGTCTCCCTTCTAAATGTGGTTTTCCTTGGTTTCCCGTTTTCTAAAAGGTTTGTTTTGGTCGACATGTGGCAACACCGCATAGGGCGACCTTGACCTCCTTGGAGCTCATTTCAGTTGAGTTTGACTATAGTGTCATGCACAGTACAGCGGAAAAGGTCACACAGTGTCGGTAGCTTTACCTCTGCTACCTTGGAAGTGGAACTAGTGGTGGTTGCACATAGGGGCTTTCTTAATTATCGCTTCCAGTTTAGCTACTATTGATTCCATCGCTTCAAAATACTCATCAACGTCACCAGATACCTTTTCGACATCTACTGACATACACCTCGTACAAGTAATCATTGACTGACTCCACCCTTCACCTCAGATACATCTGCCCACTCTATAAAGGCATCCAGATCTTTGGTTAGCTATCTATAAACAACCCTTAGCTATCCCCTTTTTATTCTTTAATTTTGAAAGGGTTCGAGGCATGTTGAAATAATTATATGCTAGGCTAGGCCTAAGTGCCCAAAAGTAAAGTCAACTATCACCTTTAACCCCAACTTGCCTGTTATACCCAAAACCGGCAGAGTAATCCCTGACCTCAAAATATCCCCCCCTTTTCGGCTTTTCTTGCTTGTGGAAATTCATTGCCCCTGTAACTGTAAAGCTTCGAACCATCAGGCCTAATGTTGCATACACTACAAATATTCCCAAGTATGGCAACAACATTCCCGGCCACAAGAAATCAAAATCAGACCAAGACCTGACAAAGGCAGAACATATCGTGGAAGGTAGCCTAGGAATGCCGAACAATAAAAAGTGGGGGAAATGAGGAAAGGAAAGTGAATAGTGAAATAACAACATAATACAGAAGGACCAAACAAAAAATTAAGTTCGAAGGTCTCATTTTTATCGGGATTGTGACAATAAAAAGTATGGACACAATATGGAATATAAAAAATAACTAAATATAGTAGAAGAGAGTAATTGAATAAGCCCGTAATACATAATTTTGGCCTAGTGATTATCAATAAGGCTTTTCTGCATTGTAAATTCGAGTTGAGAAGTGGAGAGCCAAGGATGTATCAGAAATTAAGCAATCACTAAAACATTTACATTAGCAGCTTGGACAGCTGAAAAAGAATGGGATGAGGATTTGTTGATATCCCTTGACAATTTTTTTTATTTTTTTTTATGTGATTGAGGGAGGCAAAATGCATAACTGCCTATAGCGAGTGCCTCCCCCATAGTTGAAAGAGTGACAGGGCCAAAATCAAGGGACGTTCGAGCCAAAATGCCTGGACACACGGAGTTTGAAGCAATTTAAGTCATAGGAAGAGGGAAAGACTGATTCTGGGAGAGAGTTCCAGAGCTCAGATGTTGAGTAGAAGAAAGTTTGAGAGTGACGTTTCACTCTTGGGTTGGAGAGTTGCACAGAGTAGGGGTGGGATTGAGTTGCAAGACGGGTACCACGTGCCCTACGTAAAGGAGGTGGTATGCACTGGGATAGCTCTGAGGAACACTGATTATTATAGTAGCGATAGAATAGCGAGAGAGATGCAACATTGCGGCGGAGACAGAGAGATTGCAGAGAGTTGGTGAGTGGACGGGAGTTAATGATACGAAAGGCCTTCCTTTCAACTTTGTCTAGGAGAGCGGTGTGAGAGGAACCTCCCCACACATGTGAACAATACTCAATACAAGGGCGCACTATGCCCCTGTACAGAGCAAGAAGCTGTGCAGGGGAAAAGAACCCCCTAAGGCGGTTGAGCAC